>JAZHYW010017030.1:0-80269 GCA_037355805.1 Ixodes ricinus | reverse complement strand
CTTTCGCGGCAAAGTGTGAGCGATGGCTCCGCACGAAAAAGAAATCCCTTAGCGGGTCGTTTTCGACGCGCCCCACAAAATA
Source organism: Ixodes ricinus (assembly GCA_037355805.1). Classification (NCBI taxonomy): domain Eukaryota; kingdom Metazoa; phylum Arthropoda; class Arachnida; order Ixodida; family Ixodidae; genus Ixodes; species Ixodes ricinus. Next base: position 80,187 of record JAZHYW010017030.1, on the reverse strand, counting down.
AACCTCGACGTTCGTCGGATTCAAATTGACTCCCACAGGCTTTTCTCCAACCCCTTTTTAATCTTCGCGTTTGTTTTGATACATTAATACCATTTGATTTTCATAAACTATTTTTGCAAAACTGCCGCACACAAAAGAAAAGGTTCCAAAGGGTTTTATAACACATATACAGCTCCAACGATACAGTTGTCCCATGTAAATGTACAAACATGGGATTGCGCCAATTTTAATTTTAGAATGTCTTTACTGGACATTACTACATACAGCAGTCAACCGAAAACATTCGTAATTGAAAGTCCCAGATCGACAATATTTTAAGAACTTCCCTGGTTTGCCCTATAATAATAATAAAAGAATTGCTATTATACATACATAAAAATAAGCGAGAAGTAAGTAGTACTAAACAACGTAAGGGACTTAGAGATAATGTACTCTTGGGTTTTTTCTCGCTTTTAATAGAGAAAATGGAAAAACGTTTTTTCACGCCCAATTAATAGAACACAGCATGCTAGCACATGTAACTCAGAACATTCTACATAAATGGGTGGAGAAAAGTCCGAAATATTCAATTATTCTTCCTATGTACTTTCTAAACACGAAGAGTTAGTTCTTAAGAAAGGATTAAACTTTTGCCCGACTCCTCGGAACAATAGTGATGATTTAGATTTGCACAAAGGATTAAATGAATTTCTACGGCAATTGCACTGTAAGGTTTTTTTTTAAAAGAGAGCTCCTTATCAAGAGCCTTTATATAAACATAAATATTTTTGGATTCCACCGTTGAACAAACAAATGTTAAAGTCATAAAATAAACAGAGGCGGTCCAGAAAGATGTTTTATCAGCTTATGAAAACAAAGACCGCTTAAAAATGATTTAACTTATGAAGATAGACAATGCTTAAAAAACCTCACTGAAAACAGAGATATCATAACAGCTCCAGGCCGATAATGGGGAGAGGTATATGTAAAGTTAACACAGCCGACTATATATCGGAAGCAATGAAACAGCTGAACGATACTAAGTTCTATAAAAAAACTAGATTATGATCCAACACTTAAGTTTCGAGAGACAATAAAAAACACAATTAAACTTACCTAGTTGATAATAATAAAATAGAGAAAAATATTTCTAGATATCTCATTCAAGAAAATCCGAGACCAGGACAGTTCTATATGTTAATGAAAGTACACAAACAAAATCACCCAGTAGACCAATTATTTCTGGAATAGCTAGGTACAAACACAGATAACATTTCAGACTTTATTGACGAACAAATTAAAAGTACTGCAACCGGTGCCCCGTCCTACGTAAAGGACTCCTCTCAGTTTCTCAATTTGATTATTGACATCCAAATATATTTTAGGGCTAATAGTACATTTCAGGTGACAATTGTCGTAGTACCTCTTTACACTAATATACCCTATGGTGAAGGTATCCAAGCAGTTCTGAATATTGTTAACGAAAACGACCTCACTGTTAATAAAAGCGCCTTAAATATTTTTATGCACTTAGCTTTAGAGCTTAATAACTTCACATTTATGAATGAGCACTATTTACAAATACACGGCGCAGCAATGGGATCACGTTCCTCTCCCTCCTATACAAATATATATATGATGTCTTTACAGGAGCGGCTACTTAACTCCTTTCCGTATAAACCCCTTTTTTATAAACGTTTTCTCGACGACATATTTATAATTTGGAAGAATGGAGAAGATAAACTCTTTAAATTTATTAATTCTGCAAACAATTTTAATTCTCATATTGAAATTACACACAAATACTCCGATACAGAAATAGAGTTTCTGGATATTAAGATAAGACATACTGAAAATGGTTTGAAAACAACTTCATATCGAGAACCTACAGATAGACGTCAATTTTTACATTATAAAAGCTATCATCCAATACAAAACAAAAAGGTAGTACCATACAGCCAGATCCTGCGATTAAGACGCTCATGTTCAGAAAATAAGGATTTTGAGATAAAAGCTAGAGCACTACAAGGAGAGGATTTCATCAACCGTGGATACCCCTTACCGTTAATAAATAATTCAATATCAAAAAGTCGAGCGACCTCACGGAACGCGTATTTTGTAGAGCAACCGAAACGAAAAAACCACGAATTACGGCTAATCTTACCTTGCCAGTCAAAACTTCCAAACATAAACAATATTCTTAGACGACACATGAACATTTTACACCTCGACTCTGCTTTAAAAGCTGTTATCCCTCGACCCCCTGGTATAACGTTTAGGAGACCACGTAATTTATTGGATTTTTTTAGACAGTCCCGAAACTCCATCGGACGTAGCCTGGTCCCTCTTAGTTGTGTAAAATGCAATAATACCCAATGCAGTTTATGTGTTTGATATAATAATAGCTAACTCTATTCGTAGCACAGCAAACAACTTTTATTGGAAAATAAATGGTACATTTGACTGTAATTCGTAAAATGTTATTTATTTAGGGCTAATAGTACCTCTTTGTCTTACAGGAGACATTAATATTGACCTCTTAAAGCCTTCCAAAGCTATAGTTTGTGAATACCTCACTCTGTTGTCCGACTGCGGAGTAGAACCTTCTATTCATGCCCCGACAAGAGAAGAATATCTAAACACAAGACTTGTCAGCTCGTCCATTGATCACATTAACCTAGGGGCACCTTTCTCAACAATCAAATCAGCCATCATAACCCAGAAACTATCAGATCACTACTTTATAGCATGTCAGTTGGAATTTCCCGGTGACGTGGGTGCTGTGCCCAATACTCAAGTCCGCCAGATTGAAATAGTTGACCGTCAGAGATTTGACAAGCATGTTTCCGATTATGACTGGGTAACATTCCAACGGTCTGTATGTCCTTCAGAGATCTATTCTTCCTTTGTTGAACACTTTCAGAAATTTGCTAATGCATTAAAAAAGTAATTTTTTTAAAGCAAACGAATTCCAATTTACGCTGGCTTAACAATGACATATTAGCTGCGATTAAACTTAAACAAATTGCTTGGAAACGGTGCCGCCGTTCACCACACAACCAAAGCCTACAGCTAGAATTCAGATCTATCCGTAACAGAGTTAGCGCACTCATTCGCTCTGGTAAACGGGCTTATTTTCAAAAACAGTTTTCTGAATCTCGGACCAACGCTGTTAAAACCTGGTCATTGATAAACGAATTGCCCGGTGTCTCGCCCTGCGTGCAGGGAAGCATTTTAAAGACTACCTTTGGTATTGACTCACTTGCTGCTGCAGATCGTTTTAACGACTTCTTTGCTTCTTTTCCGGAACAGCCAAAAAAAGCTCAATGTGTTCATCTATTCCTAACTCGCACTCTGCTTCCGCTTTTCTTCCTTACATGACAGCTAGCGGCTTAGAATCTGTAATACTGAGCCTCAAATTTAACAAATCCCCTGGAATAGATAAAATACGCCTTAGTGATCTTCGAAGAAATTTTAACTACATTAAGGATACACTCCTTTACTTTTCAACAATATAATCGAGACTGGTATCATATCTCGTGCATTAAAAACTGCTGTTGTCAAACCCCTATTTAAGGGAGGTCAGAGGGTAAGGTAGAAAATTATCGCCCAATATCTATTTTGCCATGTCTGGCACAAATATTAGAGAAATATATTTATATGACAATGGCATCCTTTATCGATAAATATCAAATCATGTCTCCGAGTCAGTATGGCTTCATAGCTGGCCGGGAACACAACCTCTCTTGGACACGTTTTCAGATGACTTAAATTGATGGCTTTGAGAATAACTTGTTCACTTGCGCTTGCTTCCTTGACGTGTCAAAAGCGTTTGATACTGTTAATCGCTCTATACTACTTAGCAAACTTTCAGCCATAGGATTCCGTGGACCTTTCTTTCCGCTTTTGGAAAATTTTCTGCTTGGTCGCACACAGTTGGTTTCAGTTGATAATGTGCAAAGTTCCTCAGTTAAATTAAAAGCTGGCGTTCCGCAAGGTCCGTTCTTTCTCCATTATTGTTTAATATCTATGTCAACGACTATATAGCGTGGTTTCAAACTGCTTTATTTACCAATGCGCAGATGACAACCCTTTTATTAACACGTCATACTTCCTACCCAGAAGCGCTTTCAGATGCTCCAGCAATCCTCCAACGAAGTCATGGACTGGTTTTCTCGTAACTTGATTTCTATAAATGTGTCGAAAACGAAACTCGTCTGCTTTCGCAATCCCTTGAAAGTAGTTTCCTTAAAAAATCAGCAGAACCCATCCTTTGGGAATGATTATCTACGTTAATGCGAATAGCATCAAACGGTGCGGAGTTATGCGCGTTCGTCAGGTGGCCGGCACACTCTAGATACGCCAGCCCACTCTTGAGGCGATTCTAAATTTGTTGACACTTTCACAGCCCTGCGCACGATCTCCGCAGCCCAGCACGTGCGTTTGTGTCACTTAGGAAGGCGAGCAAAGCACGCGCCATACGCACAAACACTCAAAATGGTACCGACCAGACTTTCTGGCGTCTCAGCTAGTCTCAACCAACGGTACTCTAAACGGTTGTTTATATCTTTACCATAGGACGCGCTTTACAGCGCTGTCACAGCTACCGGTGCGCGCGCGTTCCATGCACGAGGGCTCATTCCGCTCTCGTGAGGCTGAGCTGGACGTCACCCTCTCCCGAGCGCGGGAGAGGGTGAGCTAGGGGCAGTGCTAAGCCTCGCGGGAGCGGAGTGAGCCCTCGTGCATGGAACGCGCGTCCTATGGTAAAGATATAAACAAGTGTTTAGAGTGCGTTGAATGACTGCCTTCATAGCTCGATTCCATTTTCGAACACCAGCGCGTGCGGACGTGGAATCATGAGCTCCAGCGGAGCGGTTTTTGCGGCCCGGCTGGGCCGCGGTGCCAGGGAAGACGCAGCGTCTACTGACTACCCGACTATTCTGCCACCCCTGCCGACTGGTTCTGCGGTGCTAAACACCGTGTTTTTGCATGCTGACGTTCGTGGCCGCCCGTACCGAGTCGAGGACTTCCGGGACACCCTGCAGCGTCTGGAAATGCTCCCCGAAGTCACCGCTTTGGGGGCATACCAGATGAACCACGTCTGGGCTGTGACTTTTAAGTCACCCGAGGGAAAGCGGAAGGCACTTGACGCCGGTGACCTCGTCGTCAAGGGGCGGCGGTGCCTCGTCATCGACCCGGAAAACCGAGACATCCGTCTCAAGCTTCACTGGATGCTGTACCATGTTCCTGATGACGAGGTGAAGGCGGCGTTGGCACCGTACGGCACTGTAAACGAGGTGGGCACCGAGAAGTGGCGAGTGCAAGGCATTGCGGGCTGCGCGTCGATGACGCGAACGGCTGTCATTCGTCTCAAGCATGGGCTTACACTGGACGACCTGCCGCATCAGTTGCGCATCGCCGGAGGGCTGGCGCTCGTTGTAGCGCCGGGCAGGGCGCCGCTCTGCCTGCGCTGCCAACGGACCGGCCACATCCGACGTGACTGCCGCGTGCCCAAGTGTGAGTCGTGCCACCGTTTCGGCCACGACGCTGACCAATGTGTGAGGACTTATGCAGCGGCCGCAGGTGCCCGAAGCGGCGCGACAAATGCCGAGCACGTCATGGACGAGACAGACGCGGAAGAAGTCGCCGCGAGTGCCGATACCGCTGCCAAAGACCATGAGGAGAGAGCTAAGCATGACACCGACCGACTAGCGCCTACAGAGTTGCCGAAGATGACGGAGGCCACGCCAGTTGCCGTGGTCGAGACGAGCCTCGACCAGACAACTCCATGCAACGCTGCGCCGGAGAAGGAGGAGGAAGAGGCGAGAGCCGTCGTGCCGACGGCGTCTTCTGAGGCGCAGCTAAGCGTCGAAGTGGAAATGGCTGACACTGGGGCTTTGGCCGCGAAACGACCACGGGAGCTCGATTCAGATTCGGACTCGGACACGGTTAAGGCTGGCTATGACTCGAACCCGGAGGAGCTGCCTGTGAAGACGGCTTGGAAGACGGTGTCCACGAGGCGGAGAAAGCCTCGACCCGCACCAATTAGTGTTTCCGAACCTGGAGGACTGGACAAGCCGACCGGCTGACGCGGTTATGAGCCTGTACTTGGTGCGGTTCTCTAGACGAGGTGAGCCCCTGACATGCGAGGGCGTCTATTTATGTCGGAAACCTGAAATTGTCGACACTTAACGTCCGAGGCTTTGCCTCGCGTCGCAAGCAATATCAGGTAAAGAGGCTCCTAATCGACAAAGGTATTGATGTCCTCGCAATTCAGGAGACCAAAGTTGGAAGTGACGAAGAGACCGCATGCTTACTGGCTTCTTTCTTGCACTCTTTTGAAGTGTGCGTGTCGCGGGCAAATGGTGTGTCCGGGGGTTGTATGTTGTTTTTACGAAAATCTTTGAATGCACAAGTCCAATCAGTAATAGTCGACAATGTTGGTAGACTCGTCATTTGCGACTGTAGTATTTCTAATGTTGAATATCGTATCATAAATGTATATGCCCCAAACGACATGAACGAAAGGAAAGTGTTTTTTCAGAGCATTGACCAACATTTAGATTCTCAACGTAAAGTTGTCTTGTTAGGTGATTTTAACTGCGTTTGTGGCACACGGGACCGATCCAAAATTACAAGACAAAGCGACAGTAGTGCAATTATTTTAAACGAGTTGATTACGGAATACAGTTTGCAGGATGTCGCGACGTACCAAAGAACCAACGGTTGTTTATGGTACACACATTATCAGTCCTCGAGTCATGCCCGTCTTGATAGAGCTTACGTGTCTATTGAACTTTTAACCGGATACGAAGACTATAAGGTACTGCCGGTATTTTTTTCTGATCATGCACTCGTTTCTTTTAGTGTTGGTGGTTTCAAAGAAAAAACCCAGTTTCGTTGGGAACAGTGGAAAATGAACAATAACCTTCTTAAAGATGAAGTTTTTACTGAGACAGTAGATAAATTACTAAGTAAAATGCACCACGTAGGGGCAAGTGCCTGTGAAAAGTGGGAATGGTTTAAGCGCGAAGTTAAATTTAGTGCGATAGAACGGTCTAGCACGCTTGCTTACTGGAAAAAAACCGAAGAAAAGTTGCTCCTTGATGACCTTCACCGACTAAGCAGACTCGAAAATGAAAACCCAGGCATGCTTTCAGAAGAGATTAAGACAGTAAAAAGTAAAATTGCGGACTTAGAGGTGGAAAAGTATAAAGGAGCCATCGTGCGGGCCCGAGCTGCTAAATACATTCTAGGGAGCAGCCCACCAAACGGGCATTAAGTGCCGAAGCTAAGCATGTAAAGGAAAAAAACATAGCCGAAATAGAATACGAAGGCTTACCAAGTAGTCAACCGGAGATTATAGAAAAAGCATTTATTGAATACTATAGTAATCTCTTCCAGCGACAAAAGCACGGCAGCGACGCGCAACTTGAAAAATACCTAGTAGAGATGCCTCATCTCGAAGAAGAGATGACAGAAAAATTAGAAGAACCGATAAGCGTCGCAGAGATCGAGAAGGCGATTGAAGAACTGGCAACAAAAAAAGCTCCGGGCCCTGACGGATTAACTGCGGCATTTTACAAAAAATTCAAACACGATATTGCTTCGCGTCTGCATGACGTAATAACCGAGTCGAATGAGGCAGAAAAGTTACCGCCTTCCTTTTTAAATACCCATACAGTCCTTATTCCTAAAGTGGATGAAGCACACAAATTAAGAAATGTTAAGAACTACAGACCCATTGCTTTAGGCAACGTCGACTATAAAGTATTAATGAAAGTTCTCGCCCGACGACTACAGAACGTTATTTGCGACATAGTAGGGGATCACCAGACCTGTAGTATCCGAGGTAGATCTATTTTAACGAACGTGCACATTGCGAGAAGTGTATTAGAGGTGTGCGATGCTCAGCTTGACCAGGTTGCCATCCTCCAGATTGATCTGGAGAAAGCGTTTGACCGAGTGCAACATACCGTCCTATATAAAGTTTTAGATCATGTACGAGTGGGAAAAGTCATAAGAAAGTTTGTACAAATGGCATATACGGGATGTACAACACAGATTATAATTAACGGGAAAGCAACATCGAGAATTTCTGTGGATTCGTCAGTTAAACAGGGTTGCCCGCTATCACCTTTGTTGTTTAGTATTTATTTAGAGCCCTTTTGTCGCACTATAATAAATAATACGAGTATTAGTGGGTTTTCGTTACAAAATATAGAGGTCAAGCTGCAGTCCTATGCCGATGATGTCGCTATTTTTTGTAAAGATAAGGATAGCATCACAGCGGCAGTCTGTGAAGTGAAGGCCTACTGCGAGCTTACGGGTTCAGCTGTCAATTGGCAAAAGTGCAGCGGCTTATGGCATGGAACATGGGCCACAAAGCCCGACATTTTTGAAAACATAAATTTTACGTCGACACCTCCAAAGTACTTAGGTGTTCCTCTACAACATTATAAGAGACCGAACAGATACTGGTCATCAGTAGTGCAGAAAACGCGCGAGACAGCTGGAAAATGGAAAGGATGGGATATGTCAATTTTTACGCGAGCTACCGTTTGTAATATTTTTCTAATCGCTAAATTTTGGTATGTGCTTCAAGTGCTGGCGTGTGCTAGAGTGAATATTCAGAAATTACATCGTGTTTTTGCCGTTTTCATCTGGAGATCAGGATGGGAGAGAATGCGTCGCGACAATTTGTTTCGTCGCGTTAGTAAGGGAGGGCTATCGTTATCTCACGTGTTCGTTAGGCAGACTGTATCTCGTTTTATGTTTCTTAGGGAACAAACCAACCCTTTTCTTCGGACGGTAATCCAAATGACACTTGTAGATGAAATCCCTTTCTTTGTTGTTTCTTCATGTATACCCGAGCAGAGGAAACTCAGCAGTTTTCTTCGAGAAGTGGTCGAAGCGTGTCGTTTTTTGTCTGTGCGTTTTTCTCTTCAATACTTGTCGATGGTGACACGCAAGCGCTTAACTCGTGACCTTATTGAAAGTGTTTTTCCTGAACCGTTGTATCGTTCCATGTTTCATGCAGGCCCAGAGCGTAATGTGTTATCTAGAGTTAAAAAGATGACCATTGCCCCTTCTATTAAAACATTTTTTTTCCAGTTACACACCAATACACTCCCGGTCAAAACTTGGCTTGAGGGGAAAAAGTTTACGTACCGTGGGGCGTTGATTGTTTTTTGTGCAAAAAGCCTGAAACTATCGAACATGTTTTTCTCGACTGCTGGGACGCTTTCCTTTTCTGGGACGTCCTCCAGCGAACTATTAAAAAAGACTTGCCGTTAACCCCATACGGCATTAGGTTTCTCTCTGTAGAGAAACAAGTTGAAATCCCCCTCGATCTAGTCATGCTCCTGGGCCTGCATGCCATATGGAGAAGTAGAATGGCAGTGAGGCATGCCGACGTTGATGCCCGACCCGTACGCATGTATTTCATAGAATCTATCTGCAGACTAAAATCTGTATACGCCACTTTGGTTTGTGCGCCTGATTGGGTGTCAATTCTAGACGTACTTGAGACCTTGAAAGAATTTTAAATTTTACGACCGCGCATAAGTGAACTTCATGAAGTGAATTTAACAGTGTGATCCTTTTGTATTGTACATGTACAAACCGGCAATAAAAAAAAAAAAAAAAACTGCCTTCATAGCTCTGTGGTTAGCGCGTCTGCCTGCTGATCAAAGGGTCAACGGTTCGAATCCCGCCGGCGCCGGTCTTTTTTATTTATTTATCGACCCGCGGCGTAAGAGGTTAGATAGCCAGATAGATAGATAGATAGATAGATAGATACATACACTCTAAGAAAAAGGGGGTGTACACGGGTACTCCCCTTATCCCATATGTAACTCCCCAAAACTAGATTTCGTCATTCTGTCCACTGACGTCGAGCTGGTGATACTAACTTGTACAAGCGGCTTGATAGTCGACCGATACAACTTATTAAAATAGCAAATGTACTCATTAAAGGCTACATTAAGACAATCAATGTTTTTTCCGGCCCGGCTGGAAAAACCTCAGTAATTTTTTTGTAGTCTTTGATACGCACATTAGCTATTTAGTACGTTATATCCAACAGCTATCAAGCCGCTTGTAAAAGTTGGTATCGCCAGCTCGACGTCATACTTCCTACCCAGAAGCGCTTCAGATGCTCCAGCAATCCTCTAACGACGTCATGGACTGGTTTTCTCGTAACTTGATTTCTATAAATGTGGCGAAAACGAAACTCGTCTGCTTTCGCAATCCCTTGAAAGTAGTTTCCTTAAATATTCCTTTTTTGCTACACACATCAAACTGTAGCTCGTGCCACTGTGCTGAAGTGCCGTATTCCGACTCTGTAAAATACCTAGGTATACACTTCGACTCCGACCTTTCGTGGAATTCTCATCTAACGAAAATATGTTCGAAGTTGAGAAGCGTTTCTTGTCTACTTTATAACATCAAAACTTTCATGCCCCTCGGCTTACGCAAACGCGTTGCTTATTCGTTAGCCTATAGTCACCTGCGTTATGGTATAACTGTTTTCGGTTCGTGCTCGAATTTATGGCAAACGAAAATAGACAATATCTTAAAGGGAATTTTGAAAAACGTGTGGTATAACCTCAATTGTTCTCATTTAGACCTTTTTGAGACATTGTCAATGCCGAACTTTAGATCTCTTTTTTTAGAAACAGTTGTGATCAATCACTACTGGTCTGACGACTTTAAATCTCCTCGTCCCGTCTCACGGCAACTACGGAACGTTTCCAAATATCTCGTCCCGAAATGCTACACACGGTATGGCAAAAATATGCGTTCATTCTACGTTCCACACATTTTTAATCAATTACCAGCAGATCTCTGGAACCTTACGTCAAAGAAAAAACTGAAAAAGCGCCTCCGTCATATGCATATACTAAAAGAAAAAGTATAACTGTCTTCTTTTTTTCACATTTCTGTGGTGTATGTTTGTGCGACTCCGCTAGACTCATCACCTGGAAGTTCTGCCCCTCATAATTTGTGTCGATCTGTGAATGTGCTGTGAACAGACGTGCCGTGTGAGTGTGCCCTTTTTGCTCACTCTGCTAGACTCCTCATCTCGAAGTCCTGTGCCTCAACTTTTGTGGCGATTTTCTTTTAATGTCCTGTGACCAGACGGACAAACCAAGTTTAACTCTTTTTTTCTTTTTTCTGTCTCTGTATGCTTAACATTAACGTTTTTGTTTCTTCTAATAATTTATATTGATCAGTACTACTGAAGTGAACAATTACCATGGTCTTCTAATGTCTTAACTTTTTTTTCTTGATTAACTATGTTATTAATTTTACCTAAAAGGGTTCAGTCACACAAGCCCATGTCGGCTTTGACGAACCTGACTGCTTTGTCATGAGTATAGCCCTCGGAAATAAATGCATTATTATTATTATTATTATTATTATTATTATTATTATTATTATTACGACATTTCAAATTCGCTTTACCCGCGTGGACGCTGGGGCCAGAAAGGATCTCTATAAACGGCCTGAAATGTTTTGGTAGATTGGTAAGGGTGTGACGCTCCTGCGTTACAAGATTGTGCGTTACAGGACGCTGCGTTACAGGACACTGCTCTACTCTGCTATTGCCTTAGCTGGGGTACGGTGGAAGCTACGCTCTCGTCGGGCCAATGAACCGTCTCCCTTTAACCACCTGACCCTGCCCTCCGCGCGAGTACGTGGGCGAGAACGTAATCATGTGGTGAAGGATCGTGGTATGACACGTCCAACGCGCTTGTAGCTTCTACCGCAGTATCAGCTTAGGGGTGAACAGTGTATAGAAGCAAGCCAAGCTATAAGACAAATTCTGTGTTTTGCGGTTTTGTTTGCAATCGGCCGTACGGTAGCTTGTGCCTATCTTAAGATATTTTCAAAGGTACACCAACGCCCACCTAACTTAATTTCAAAACGGATTTCATTTTGTTTGTTCTTTTAACGAAGAAACGGGGATTATTAAATTTAAAATTGTCATACCTGATTATCTACTAGCTCTGGCTGATCCCTGTAGCACTTCAGGAGATCTCGTATACTTTGCTCTAGAGGGAGAAATAAAAGGTTGTGGTCTTCCTATCTATACTTTAATGGATCTACACAAAGATTTGTGACTAAATATTTGTCCAGATATTCTAGATCTATTGATGATAATGTCTACCTGAACAATCGTCCTTACATAACACTGTTCTGGTTGGCTCTTTTGCCTCCAAAGCGAACATTTTCTAGAAGTTTGAGGCTTGACAGGTGAGTCAATAAATATGTCTTTGTAAGTGGGTCGTAATACCTAAAAGCTTAATTGTAATAATTGTCTCTTTGTTCAGAGGACACCGCGAACTTGGATGTGGTCCTTGAATTTAGCTTTTTAACGTATTACTTAGATCAGTGGTTCTCAAATGGGGTTCCGCGGACCCGCTGGGGTCCGCGAAGCCTTCGCTTAACCCTCAACTCCCCCCCCCTCCCCTTTCTGAATTCTTGAAAAATAAATCTTTCTTGTTGTTGATCTTGCTAGGAGGTGCAAGTTACCGCCTGTTATAGAGGGTACAGCCATTACCATCTATCCATTCATTCATCCTTTTGCTTGATGCTTCTCACTTCTGTATATAGCAGTGAAGGATGCCCTTTTCACATTTCAGTTAGTAGTCTTACTTTATACTCCCCCCCCCCTTCCCCCTTCTCTCTTCCCCTTCCTCCGTTGGCGCAGGGTCCCCCATCACTTTGGTGGGTCCCCAAGGGTCCCTGACACATCCATGCTTGAGAACCGTTGACATCGATAATGCAATGCTATGTCCACAGAAAAAAAATGACAAGCTAAAAAAACCTTCTTGAGCTTGGAATGTGTTCTTAAGGTTACGTAGTTTCGTATCACACTTGAATTCTTATGTTCGCTTTTAACGGGATAACGTTAAGGAGCTCGTGTCGCAGTAAAGCCGACGTCGGTGGCGTGACGAGAAAATAGCGGACGCGAAAATCCTGATTGGTCGATAGGGCCATGACGTCACAGTCACATCACCTCGCGCGGGAATTTCAAATAACTCACACCGCTCACGTCAAACGTGACGTCACACGTGGAATGAAATTTAATAAAAAAACATGATATAATGCGAATTAAATGTCGCATTACGTCATGTGTCAATAAATGTTTTCAAGTTATAAAGTAGTTCATTTGCCTTAAAAGAACTTAAAGAATTTTAGTGGGGATTCGAACCACGACCCTTCGCTTGCGAGCCAGATACGCTGCTAACTAAACTACGCAAGGCACTTTTTTTAAGGGTACGCAAGGCACGCTTGCACGGCTAGGGAATGAGCGGGAGCTTATGTATTTATATGTTTCGCTATTACTTACATAAATCATTTGTTATAATTTTTGTTTTCTTTGTACAAAACGCCCCGTATACTTTTTATTTCTCCCGGATGAACATCAATATTTATCTAAAAACAAGGGGAAATTCAAGTACTTTGTAGAACGGCTAACCTTATAATTGTCAACCTTGTGAGTAATGGCGATTTTTCGTTGGTGTTTTGTTTTTACTAAAAACTCAACCAATATTTATTCTAACGAGTGGCCTAAAGGCCATATTTATTGAATTGTAAAAAGCTGATGGTCATCTACCAGATTATAGCAATAGCCTAGAGTTGCCAAGTTCTGCATACTGCAGCAAACACCTTTACATATTTGTTTACGATCAATGTGCATCTTCGATGATGAGTGCAGTACTTAGAGTCTTTAAGCCGAAGTAGCGTAATATTTGAAATTATACATATATTGAAGTATATTACTCTCAAAGTCAATCGCCAGAAATATATTACACGAGCTAGGAAAAGGGGAGGGAGAGAATAGATACAATCGGAATATTGTTCATACAGAGAAACATTTAAAACATAATTAGAAAAACTAAAATTGGATTTCTGTATAACCACAATTATTGTACACAAATGAACAAAACACGTAGATCAGCAGTATTAGCAAGGGATAATGACTAGCTAACCAACAGTAAAAGAAACATAACAATATATTTACAGAAGCAAAGTTTTAAATTTTTCGCGAAATATTGTTACACCACATTCAGCAGCTTTATTATTTGTTCAAGAATTCCTGTCAGAGCTAAATAAGACAACAAGAAAACAGTAAAGAAAGAAAAAACATGCATAACGTTTAAGGGTGCAGCATGCTGACGCTGGTACTAATATCGATCTGAACCAACACGTTTCTGGTTTTACAGGAGAAAGAAAGGAAGAGCAAAAAATAATGAAGCCGCAAAGTGTTTTTGGTCTTTCTTTGTAAACACTGGTAGAAGTATTGCCGCTTTCAACGTGGACGCAAGTTCAGTTGTTCATTTAATCAAGTGATGACCATTACGTATTGAATGTTCAAACCCCCATCCTGTTATCAAGCAGACCGAACTGAACAAGTTGCCTCTCTGAGGCAGACACGCCAATAGCTGTATCTCATGGAGAACTCTGCACCTTTGCAAGCAGCCATTCCCCAAAAGCTAGTCTGACCACAATGTTTAGAATCGGTTGGTTTGGTCCCAAGTCTAGCAAACCATGGGCACGCTTCAGCAAGGATCGACTTTCAGACGATCTACACAAGAAGCAAAATATCGGCGCCCAGAGGACCTATCCTTGCAGAAGTGTGCACGCCAACGGGCTGTTTACGAACAAGTCCACATTTGCCCAGACCGTGTGCACGTAATGCGCGTGTGCAGAAACCAGCATCCCGTGAGGTTAAGCGCTTGCGCATGTGCCGTGCCAACAGTAATGCCACCCCAGTGGCGTGACCGTGGCTTGACCTTGGCAACCGCCTGTTGGTCTACTGATTATTACTGGGCTGTAGACGCATGTGTGGGGTTCAATATTCCGAAAAACAGGGCTACTGCGCAGGTCGTACAGATAGCTGATAGCAGTACAGATAGTAGTAGAGATAGCAGCGCGCAGAAGGCGATTAGTGGTAAGGGTCTACACTACCCGCTGTCTAAACACCCGTCCAGCAAATTCGGTCCGAATTGGTCTCACATTGAACGTCACGCGGGGCGAGGAAGAAGCGTTCACATTAGGCCAGGGGAAACTGGACCCTATAAATGAGGTTCACTGCACTACCACGCCGAAGGCAGATAAAAAAAAAACCAGAGTACCGGTGATAACATCCTGATAAGCGCGCGGGAAACGGACGCCGAGTCCTCCGTCTCCAAGAGGACGCGCGCGCTACGTAGAAGGGGGACTCCCAAGGTTGCCCCGCTGTAGCCTCCCTTTTACGGCGATGCCACTCGTAAATTTGCAGGGTCGGATCACCGATTCGATTTAGAGAAACAAGCAATATCTACCTATAAAAAGCAAGCGCGCAAAAAAATACCCCAGAGGAGACATCTGCCGACGCCGATATAGGTAGTCGTGTACCGGCGATCGGCAACGCGTCTTGGAAGTGGGTTTTGATCTACATTTACTTTTTGTGGTCGCTTACGTTGTTGTTTTTTGGTCTTAGATTTCGATACGTAGTCGCCTTCTTTCTCTGGCGTCGTTTGACGGTTTCTGGTTTGCTAGCTGCTCAGTTCGATGCTAAGTCTCGCTTGGTGATGGACCACCGAGAGTGCCACCAGCCATCGTAGCCAATCCAGTCAGGTGTGATTGTCACGTGACCTTCTGAAGGGGGCGCAATAACGTGCTGAGTGCGTTGTCACGTGAGGATTCACAGCGCTCAATTGGCAGAGTTTGCGCGTAGCTTACGCTGCGGCCCGTTTTAAGGTGAAGCGGAGTGTGGCAGTTCTGGCACGCCGACGCTCTTGGTTTGGAGAAAAACAAGAAAAGAGGCGCCGCGGAATTCAGGTTTTATTGGTTTTATCAGCGTTGCCGCGGTCCGTTTGTACTCGGGGCCGCAATCGGACATCAAATAAAGAAGCATTTATTCGCGTGTAGATCTGTTTTAGTGGCAAGTGCCTGAGTGGTTCGGGCATTCGAGGCGTGTATCGAGGTGTACATTTCTCTCCGTTGATTTAAGGGCGGCCTATCGGGTTCTGGTGTTCGAGACGGTTTCGTATTCGTCTCCTTCTGGGTGAGCGCGCCGTGTTTTCCGTCTAATGGTTGACTACTTAGGAAATCTTTTTTGTTGTTGTTTTCGTTGTAGTTGAGCTCGCAGTGCCATCATGCTCGCGACTCGTAAAATAAATATTTTGTTTGCGTGACTTCTGAGATTCTGGCATGATATTCGTTTCTTGACGCTGGTTCAAACAACCGCGTTCAATTGTGACAGACAAGGTTACGACTCCTTGCATCCCACTACGACGCGCGGTGCAGAGTCCGAACGTGGTTGCTCCACTGCGCAAATGACTCCCGGACTGTTTCGGTATTAGACGCTAGAGTGAAGGTTCTGCAGTATCGGTGAACGATTTATGAGAAATGGTCGTTGTCATACTTATTTCAAGGCCGCAGTAAAAAAAAAAGTGATAAGTAAATAATTAGGGAATATTATTAGACTCTGAGTGGGCCAGGGCGACCAGATTGATGGCGCCAGTGCGTCGTCTCGCCATTAGGGGGTCGTTCACACTAGAAAACACCAATGTTTCACCTTTAGATGATATTACGTCGGGGATGTCCAGGATTTCAAGTGCATATTCCGACTTTCTGGAAAGACACAGACGCTGCTAGGTGGAGATTTGTTCAGCGTTCACACCGTCGTCCAGTACAGAAATGCCGTCTATGGCTATATCAAAAATTTGGCAATTAAGGTTATACATAGCCATATCATATCTATGGCCGTATATTGCCTTATATATCCAACTGTTACTTCGGACATGCGTGGCATTTCTTGCATGGGATCAGTAATGTCCTACGCAGGAAATATTGAAATCAAAAGTCGAACGTCAGGGTTGGCCGACGCCTGGATTTGTGGGTCGTCGGATAAATTTTTCGGAATGGTCGATTGTCACGCGGTTTGATATCGGGATTTTCAAATGACGACATTACTTGACCTCCATATTTGGAAATTTAAGACGCTGTTCTGAATAATATTGAATGCATGATTATCCGGATCGATAAAACATATGATGGCTGAGTTCAACCTTGGGGTGATCCGCTTTCGGTATGATCCGACTTCATGATTATCCCACCTTGGGAATAATCTGGGTTCTCAAAAAATTTAATGTAAGCGAGATGGTAATTGGACATGTCGTCACGTGGACGACATAAGTTGCCCCAGGAGACCTTAACCAAAACGTTTTAGTTACCGTAGGACTATTAAAGGCACGTTCACACACTTCCAACCGAGTACGACCGAGAGAGACAAGGCAGGTTTTTAAGCCTCTTGCGACGTCTTAGGACCGGATGCGCTGCTGCGGAGCTGATCCTAAGGCGTCGTAAGAGACTTAAGAACCGGTCTTGTTTCTCTCGGTCGTACTTGCTAGGAAGTGTGTGAACGAGCCTTAATTTGCCTTAATGTCCAAATGCGACTAAGCGCCATACGAGTTTGGGCAGTTTCTCAAATTTCTTGCTGCGCGCCTGTTCGCTGTAAGCTATCGAGTCTCTCTTCTCGACTTTAGGTGTCCACTAAAGTGTTTGTTACTAGCCCACTACCACGTTTTCTTGAGCATAAGCACGACCTAACTTTACTAAATAAACGCTAAGTGAGGAACGAGTGACAGAAAATGAAGAGCCTTAATCCCTAAATTCTTAATTTTATGGGTTAAGGTAACATCCATCCTTTTATTCATGTTGAAATTGTGAAACCTGGGAAGCCCCAGCCCCCACCTATTCCAAGACTTGTTAATTTTGTCAAATAATAACACGTCAGCCCTGGAAGAATTTTTCCGGAATCAAGCTTGCTTATGAACAGGGATGCCGTGAACCTGGCAAGTTGCGACCAGAATGGGTTCGACCTTTTCTAGCCTAACTCGGGGTTTTATACAACTCAGATCATGGCGCGCATGAGGTTAAACAAAAATAATAATAATGAAGAGTTGACACCGCCTGGTGAGAGCACCTAATGAAACTGAAGCACGTGTGCAGGCGAACTGATTGAATAGGTGTCGCATCTTATGGAACAAACTAAAGTATACTAAAGGCTTAGATGGTTGATTTTATATCGTGTAAGAAATGGTAAATATCCCGGAGCGTTAAAAACAGACTAATTTATGAACACTTTAGACCACAGTAGTCGTTTTTCAAATCCACATCGAGCGAACATTGCCCGTCGCCATTTCATGGGCAGGAAAGCTCGTGACAGGATCCGAGTCTTGGCCGAACGACGACGCGGCACTCGCTTCTATCGACACGATGAGAGCCGAGTTCGCACCGAACGATGACGTCACCGTCGTGTCCAATCCATACCCACATAGTACGTACCCAAGCAATGGCGCACTCCAAGAAGCGGCGCAGCAGCAGCTAGCTGGCGCCCACTTTTGAAAATTGCTTATTTCAAATTGCTCGTATATATTGTCGGGCAAATCCTTTAAAAAGTCGAACTTCATCAAATATTGCTGAAGTTCGAATATTCGCCGAACCAGGCGAACTTCATCAAACGTTCGCTCAATCCTTACTCCTGACATATTGTGATAGGGGGGGGGGGGGGGGGGGGGAGTCTAAAAAAGATAGGCTAAACAACTGAGAAAAAAAATTTCTACGTCCTCCATTCCCTTATTTAATGACGAGCAGAGAGTGTACGTTCGCCTTCTCCGCTCCAGGGAAGGTAGGTACAGCCCACTCAGGCTCCCGAAATAATACTGTAGACAAGCTTCAATTTATGTGGTTAACTGGGCCATTACACGCTGAGTATTCCCATACATATTCCAAGCTGGGCCTGTCCTTTCTGCAGGTACCTAACTATGCCAACACATTTATGAAATAAGCTTTGCTTGCTGCAATCGGCACGTAAAGAGGCTGCCCATACGGGCCAGAGCTATGCCAATAGAGGTATAGAAAATGTAAATTCGAAAATCTGAGCTTTTATGTGTTTCCTACCTCGTCAAACCGAAGATTTACAATGCATCCTCGGATATTTAATTCATTAGGAATGCTAAAATCATTGTAGCGTGCCTTCCAAAATGTTACTTAAGATATGGCACGTTAGGCTTATAAGTTATAAGTAAGGTTAAATGTTTTCAGATAAGTTCAAAGAAATTCCTAGAAACAGCCGATAAAATTTGCTTCAATTCGGATTTATGCGAAAAACTGCATTTTGGAGGTCACTATGTTCAAGAAGAAAAAAAAACGGACATTTTTCTAGATATACGTTTTGTCAGCGCACAAGTTCAACGGTCATTAGAGGAGGCCTTCCCAAATTTCTCCAGAATCTGGTAGTATTCCCCAAAGAAGGTTCACCATTTATCCCGTTAAGGTTCGTTCGGGACAACACGGGGCATTGTAATTCTGGGTCACGACAAAACCCACACTTCTGGTTTACAGTTTTAACGTTTAAAGGAAGATAAAAAATATGTACTCTTAGATTTCACAGGAGGGCGGGGGCAGCTGGGGCTTTTATCTCACCACTCCAGCCGGCGCAGTCGCAAGGAGAACTGATAGATTTAGGGTGAAACGAAAAGAAGCTTCCCAACGACAACATTGAAGGGTTCAGTGATTTTAATCTCTTTTCACAGTTTTTTTTTTCTTAGGACAGTTAGTATTAGAAAACAGTTGCGCTTTAGGACAAGGACAGTGAAAGAACAGACAACACAGAGCGCAAACTTTCAACTGTTTAATCAGAGAACAGCGTATATACACACTGCGGAACTGCAAAACCCTCAACCAATCCCCGACGTCCAGTCACCGATCGCAAGTACCCAATCTCTTTTTCTGCAAGGTCAATGGAGGCCACGCTGATACACCTCGTGCCGGAACTTTTGACGATGTCAGCCTCAATTACCTCTCTAACTCTCTTGTCTTTGTGCGTGGCGAGAACAGTACACCTGGCAAATAAATGTTTGCACGCGCAGTCATCGCAGTGATACAAGCGATGGCCATCCCGAAATCCGTTTACTTTCTTACCGTGCTCTCTTAGTCTGTCATTAAGACACCTGCCTGTCTGGCCAACATATTTCTTGCCATATGACAGTGGCATCGGATACACTGCCCCTTCCGAGCACGCGACAAAGGGACCCCTGTGCTTCTTTAAGCGGCCCGTCAGTGCTCCGCGGAACGGGTCTGTCAGTTCGCCTATTTTGGCGAGATTTTAAGGTGCAAAGGAAACAACTTTTACTTTTACAGGTTTCGTTATCTTTCCTGTTTTCTAATGCACAATGCCAACTCGCCCAATAGTCAGCACTTAGACAGTTCGTATTTCCAAAGACAAGGGGCCAACATAGCAAAAATAAACTTCCTACTTCGGAGAATTGGGAATCTCACGAAACTAAACTCCCCTAAATTCAGAAGTTTAGCAAAAATGAAACACCGAAAAACAAGACATCCTCCGAATTGCCAAAGAAATGAACTCCGCAAAGAAGCAATCCAAGTTTTAACTAGGATGCCGTGTTTCCGTTAAATACCGATAAACCCCTAAAGTTGGATTGACACCCACGCCGGTTTTATCAAGATTGCGGGACACCAAAAACCCCGAATCGAAACTGACCTTATTTTCATTTATTTTCCTTGAGGGCCCATGGCGCATTATAGAAAGAAGTGGCAATAAAACAAAAAGAAGATTATTAAACAAAATAAGCACAAACACCAACTGTAAGCTAGTTAGATAGGTCCGATAGAAAGAAGGTAATGGATTCAGTAAATTTAGGAGTATCATTTATAGAAACGACGTTTTGAGGAAGTAATCTCTAATTCTCGATAGCCAAAAGTAGTGTGGAGGTCTGGTGAGAACCAGTTGATTGTTGAATTGGACGTAATTTGCATGGACGATATAAACGAGGGAAATAACGGTGGGGAGGTGATAGCAATGATCCTCTGAGGTTGGTTTTGTGATAAAAAATGTCGATGAAAGAAAGACAGGCGTCATGCACGGCGGCGAAAGAAAAGTGAATGTAGGTTGGCTGATTGCCGTAATCATGATATGCCTGTATGTGCTTAGTAATTCTGATAAATATAACGAATGTCTTTCTTTGGACGGATCCTGGATTATTTGTGAGGTACGAATGCCATGGAGACCATATAGATGAGGCATTTTCAAACTTGGATTTTGTCAGAGTAGTATACGCTGGTCGTTTTGCGGAGGTTCTAGCAAGTTTAAGGTTTCGGCGCAAATATCTGAGAGTATGGCTAGTATCAGGAAAGACCCAAGGTACGGTTAGTATATAAGAAAGACCCGAGGTTCTTGGAAGAAAATTTGTATCGACAGCTATATCTTGTGTTGACTATGAGCACAAAATGAAGCTGTTAATAAAAATTGTCCGCGAGGCTCCCACTTGTTTGGAGAACCTTACCCCTTTCCCAGTGGGCTTTTCTTATATGAACTGTTCCCTGGATGTTCGAAAATCTTACAGGTGTGTACGTTTTTCTTTCTTTTTTCAACATAAAACTTATTAAAATCTTATATTTAGCCCGACGCCGCAAAAAACACCGAAAAATACCGAATATCTGGGGGAAAAAACAACTCTGAATTTGAACAGAAATAAGCCCCGAAAACACAGAAGCCTTAGTTATGAGAAGGAAATCGCAGCTCCTTACAGAGGTAGTGTGACGATTTTAATGTTGAACGAATTGGCAGTTTGTATTTTTTATATTGTTTATCCAAGCACAAGTGACCAAAAACGCGTCACCTTGCACCGAAGAAACTGCTATTCCGCTGCGTCATCGCAAAGCATAAACCGAGATTATTTGCCGATCTACAGCCGCGTGTGGCGGTTACCGGAAGTACGATGACAGCGTCTCTGGGGAATACGCGGAAGTCAACAAAACGTGTCCCTCTCCGCTGCTACATTCGCCGTCAGCCTCGTGGCGAACCGTCTTTTGTGTCGATCACTTGCCGCGACCTTCGACGATGCTAATCCTTTAAAAGTCGATAATCGCGGAGGAAGCGGCTGGGGTCTCTGAAGAGAGAAGCCAAGGGGAAACCACGTGATCCCCCAGAGTACGTCACTCGAAAGGGGACATGGAGAGTTGAGAAGCACTTTGACCTTCGATTTGTTCCATTTTTTTAAAATAAAAACTAGCTCTCTTAAGAAAATACGGTTTCCTGTTCTTCGTTCCATAGGTGACACAGATTCATATCCGAAGTTAATTAGCCAAAGTCCGAAACTCGTTGCACCGCCCCTTCAACGGAGAGCGGTTGGTTCGAGGATGGCACGTAAAGCGCGATAGCGCGGTATGCAGTTCAACAAAAAGCAAAAAAAATAAGTACACCCCAAATCATATAAGAAAGTATATCTAGTGGGTCTAGGCCAACTCGTCGACAAGCCAACTCGTCGACGGCCAACTCGTCGGCGGCCCATTCGTCGAATAGGCCCATTCGTCATAGGGCGACTCGTCGAAGGAAAACTCGTCGAAGAGGCCAACTGGTCGCCGCTTCTTTAAAGCTAAATATATAATTTTTTCCCTTAAATTTTAAAGCAAATACTGCCCTATAATAATCCGTGTTCTGTCTTTTATGTGTAACTCTTTCGTTGAAAAATGTGTACAATAGGCGCTCTCCTTAAAAAACTGACCTCCAGTCTGCTCTTTCTTGTCGAAGGTAACAACTTGCCGCTTTCGCCACTTTCACGGTACAGTGGGGCACGGTCACTACGTCGCTCGTGTATCACTGGGGCGCGTGTTAACCTATCCCGGCATATCAGTTGATGCCGCTTCGCGGCGACAGTCTGCGGCGGCTCATCACAAAATTGTCGACCCACCTGGCCCACCCGTTCACGCCATTCGCGGCGACAGTCTGCGGCGGCTCATTACAAAATAAGTAATAAAGAAAGGTAACAAAGGGACGATCCCGAGATGACACATTTTTCAACTTGTGTAAAGGTTCTCCCCTGTCTTTGCCCTCTTGTAATTTTTCTTTCAATCATGTAACTTAACAAAGGCGCTGTCCCTAGTCCAAACACAAATAAAAATTTAGGTCAAAAGATAAAAAGGAACCACGATTTTTTACCTTGGACCATCATTCAACCCATTCGACGAATCGCCCTTCGACCGACTTCCCCTTTCGACAAGTTGCCGTTCGACGAATTGCCCTAATACGAATTGCCCTATTCGACGAATGGGCCGTCGACGAGTTGGCCGTCGACGAGTTGGCTTTCGACGCGTTGGCCGGATCCCATATCTAGTAGGCAACAGAACGCATCTGCTGCACAACATTGTATGTTCAGGCTTTCAATTACTACTAGGTAGGGATAAAAAAAAACAGATCAGTTATTTTGAACCCGTTCACAATCGACACCTTCTCATCTTTTGTCAAGAACTTCCAATCGAACCACATCACCCAAAACAAAACAAAAAACAAGAAAAAACAAAGAAAGAAAACACAATTAACGAAAAAGAAACTGTAAAGACGCCGAATTCGCGGACAGACACGATGAAGCTCATTCTCTCTTAACGCCACAAGAACAAAAACCACCAGCGATCCCTCAACTCGAAACAGGCACCAAGCGTCCAAAGTCCCAACGAACAACAGTGACAACACCACAAAGAAAAAGAAAAACAAAAAAAAGAACAACGCCAACAAAAGCAAAGGATGCATCACAGCCTAAAACGCCAGTCCCCATTAAGGCACCCTTCTTTGGCACGTCCCAAAGCTAAGCATTATCGCCTCGGCCGCGGCGGCCGGCCTCTGCAGGCCTTCTTCCTCGCTGCCTTCCTCCCGATGCTCCGACCACCACCGACCACCGCCGCCCTATCAAAAACCGGCCACGTGCAGCAGCAAGCAGCCCAACGCTCGCACGCACACACAACTTCACACCAAACGGCCGACAGCTCATATAAGGACGGCTGGACGTGGCGTCATTGTTTCAGAGCGCATCGCGGCGGACAGCGGGGCATTACAACGCGGCCGTTATTACAGGGCAGAGCAGCCCGCGCCGCCGGGCGCCAGGGCATGGCGATAACGCAATACGTCACGAACGCGTCACGTTTTGTTCATTGGGAACGGTCCGATGGCTTCGCGCCTTGCCGTCGCCGCAGCAACAGCAGCAGCAACGCCGCTCGCTGCCTTATTATCCGGTTGGCGCGCGAGAAAGAACAGCGCGAGGGGAGAGCGTGCTTCGAAAAAACTTGGCCCGCCCGGAGTTTCCGCCGCCGGACGCGCCGCACGGGAGGGCAGCGTGGATCTCGTGACGTTGTTTTTGTCTTGACGCGCGGCGGAAAACGAATCGGATCTGACAGCCACGCGTTCTTCGATCAAAGGGTGGTTGTAACTTGGAGTTGTTGCTTGCGGCAGGAGGAAGGGCACGTCTGGTGGGATGTGGACGGTGGCTCTTTGCGGAGGATTCCCTCTGGGATCTTGAGGATCGTGCACTTATACAACTCCTCCTTGCAAAAGGCCCGTAGCTCTTAAGTTTGGCCAGCGCGCCTCTGGAGAGCAAAATCGAACGCACAAGTCGATAGCGCTTCGGTTGTGCGTGATCACGCCTCTTCAGTTTGCTCGCGGATGCTAAGCTGGCAGGATTTCGTTGACTAATACCATTTCGTGAAAAAATAAAAAAATTGCGAGAAAATTATTCTAATCGTTTTGAAGGGACACTGAAACTACGAGCTCTTTTTTTATTACGTTTATTTAAACCTTTCTAGTTCTTCCAGGCGCTCTGTCACCGCGCGTAGTCAGGTGCTCACACATGGTTCTAAACGACCGTGGCTCATGCATCATCAAACGCTGCAATGTTGCTTTATACTCGAGGAAAGCATTATATAATCGGGTTTCACGAATGCGCTCGCGCAGCCTGGCCGAGGGATACAGGCCTATGCTCAGTTTCAGATTAGAAATGGTCGCGGTCGAAGACGCCATCCAGGGATGGGCAAAATACTGCAAAACGTGTATAGAAATATAAATACAAAATACTTCGCCCACAATGTATTTAGTGCAAATCCAATTACACTTTTTAGAAATGTATATAAATACGAGATACAAATGCAACTAGAAAATTTCAACATCTTGAAATTCTTTACAAATACATTTTGCCAGCATAGTCGGACATCTTGGACGTAAATTTAACTATGGCCAAAAACAAAAGATGGAGTGGAGTCTCTTTCTCTCTCTCTCTCTCTCTCTCTCTCTCTCTCTGTATATATATATATATATATATATATATATATATATATATATATATATATCTATATATATATATATATATATATATATATTCAAAAAATTAAGCGGTTAAACGAAAGTTGCGGATCCAAAACTAAAACTGGTCTGTCCTAACATATGCGGGGACGTCAGTAAACACGCCGTATTCCGCACACGTTTAGTTTGAAATGCTCAGTTAAAGTAATAAAGCCCTTTGAAACAACACGTTGTTATTGCCGCCTCGAGAAATTACTTCGGCCGACAAAAACGTAAATGCCGCCTCGTTCTACACCTTCTTATTCCTCCTATATTTATTACAAGCAAAGAGCAGCATGATCCGTGCTCTACGCACATGACTTCCATTGCGAAGGGTGCACAATATGACATTTGATTTGTTCAAAATTATATTTGAGCAGCATTACCAATACAAGTGTTTGAAATGCTCGTTTTTCGGTATCTATATATATATACAATTGACAAACCCATTACCCAGTGTGGAACAAAATACGAAATACAAAATACTCAACGTATCTCAAATACTTGTATTTGAAATATACTACACCGACTGGAGCGAGTCGAGCAGTCGGTTGGTTCAGCCGTGGATGGCAAACGCCGAAAGACAACGAGCGTCATGATCATGCACCTTTTTGCGCCGCCTGGATTGGCTACATCGAATCGTAGCTTCGGCTGCGGTGGGACTCGGAGTGCAGCGACGGCGCAGCGCTTGATTTTTTCTACGTCACCTACCAAAGGACAGCGCAGAGCGCTGATTGGACAGGTGTAGTGCGTCGGCGTTCGGGTTGGGACTCGTCTCCTCGCTGATTGGACACGAGACCCAGCTGAACGATGATACGGCGCCCGTTTCCAATCTTTCCCCGCCTATAGATTGGTCAAGCAGAAAATTCAGTACTGTCGAGACCGGTGATAATGAAGTCAAAGGGAATCGGAAGTCGTTTCGCTATATCCGCTGTTTCGTTATAACCGACTTCGATTATAACGAAGTGCAAAAGGGAATGGGAAATCATGATCGCTTCGCTGTAGCCGCTATTTCGTTATAACCGACTTCGTTATAACCGGTCTCGACAGTATCTACGGCCTCGTTAGTGTTGGCCACGAACTAGAAAACCGCTTCGCCGCCGAACGCACAAAAAACAACCTAAATCCCGAACTTTTTTTTTTATTTTGCATTGGAAAACAGGTTTGATTTGAAAGCAATGTTCCTCGATTATAAGGTTGTTGGAGAATTAATCAAAATCATTTTGCAATTCTTCGACACACTTAATCTTCTTCCTTTTAGATATGTTTGGGCCAGCGGTTCACAAGCCTGCGTAGTCCGTCTAAGATTTTTTTTTTCGGTCGGTCGCCTATTTATTTACACACCTCTTGCCGTATTAACGGGAGTCCTGCTCGCTCTTCGTGCATCACTAAAATTAACAGCGCAAGATCAATCACACAAAACGACACACAGAAGGACAAACACACGCGCTGTCCTTATGTGCGTCGTTTTGTGTGATTGATCTTGCGCTGTTACTTTAAGAATCAAATCACCAACTCGCCCAAGTTCCCATTTTTTTTATCCACTGACATACACGTCTTACGTGGTAGAGCACCATACCCGTATTGTGTTGTGAGCCTACGATGAAGTTTAGTCCCTTGCACACCTTCCGACCAGGAAAATCGGATCGCGGCTTGCTGTCCCACCTTAGTGCGCACTGTAGCGAAGCGGACATAGCTATACTGAAACAGAAGCAAGGAGAATGACGCCATCGAAGTCAAACTTTGATAACATGACCCCAGTAGACTAGTGGCGTAGCCAGAATTTTTTTGGGGGGACAGGGGGGGGGGGGGGGTTGAGGTGGCTGGGATGTCCATAGCTTGGGGTGCGGAGAGGTGGAGGGGGGTTAAAATGCATGTGTATAATATAGGCTCGGCTGGATTCCGGGGGGGGGGGCGGGTTGAAGCCCCATAAGCCTCCCCCCCCTTCCCGCCCTGGCTACACCCCTGCAGTAGACTCAACTCTCAGCATGCATGCGCAGAAGGCAGTGTGGAAAACCCAAAGACGTGTTATGTCGAGAGTGCGGATAATCTTTTACTTCCCATCATAGTTTTCACTGCCTGAAGAACTGAAGACCAGTCTTGTGCAACGAGGACGCGTGTTCGTGGAGGATTTCACTAGTGATAAGGGCCGAGCACTACCGACCCTTCCATGATAAGCATTCGGGAAGCCGAGGTGCTCCAGGAAGCTCTGTGTGCACGTCCAGTCGTAGGAAGGGATGCTCAAGATAGACTCAAGTGCTTGTATCTTCAGAAACCCTGAACAGCCTTTGGATTAGGAGAGAAGTATGCCGACTCCGCTGTGCTATTGGATACCCTTCATCATGCATTTTCTGTTACCCCTTCGATGCTTCGCGCTCTAGTTACCACATAATATGTGACGTTTCCAAGCAGACACGCTTCACAACCCTGGCCACCGTTGGTGGAAAATGCTTTCTTTGAACTCCAGTCTGCCGGTCTTGGACACCCCTTAACAAGGCTTGATTAGCAAGCGACCTACACGCGCCAACAATGAGATGGCTGCGTCCGGAGACCGTGAATCCAAGCGTCTACAAAGCATACCAATAATCGCTTTGTGCACTCTAAAACTTTGTCTATTGGGCTGTGCACCGCGCTCTGAGCCCTGAGCCTGCCCAGTAGCTCTCTTCAGCGGAATATCAGATAGCGCGAGAGCGTTCGCTGCCTAGTGACTAGGCATGTTTGTCCGAGTGATGAGTGCTGGAAAAGCAAACAAAGATATTGTTGCCCTTGGCCAATTTACCGCTCAATCTTGTTTTGAGAAGTGCACTCATTATGGCGTCTCTTTGGCATGTACCTTTTGTCAAGAGGTTCTGTGCGTTCCTACCACCCGAGGTAATTGAATTTCTGACTTTTTTTTTTTCGCGCTGGAGGCATAGGAATGCAGAAATGAACATATTCAATCTGGAAGACAGGCAGACACCTGGCAGCCTACGACGAGCTAGCACGAGTCCCCAAATGACGGTTTCACTTTTCGGGTCGCTCATATGCTTTGCTGGAGGCATGGATAAATATGTAAACATATCTGTAATGTTAGGGGGGACATGCGATACAAGCTGTGCATATTTGACAGAGCTGTCAAATAGTGTATAGCCCATTGCAATAATTGCATGCTGCCATGTTTGTCTACTCTGCTGTTTAGCGCGTTGTCAGCACTTAGAGTTCCTCTCTTCTACCGAATATCAAACGCAGCTCACGAGTCCACAAGACTCGACAGTATCGCGTGGGTGAGAAGCGCTGGAAATGATATACAGCCACACAATTCTGCAACCCGCGAGCAAAATAAATAAGTAATAATAATAATAATAATAAAAATAAAATCACGTAAATTCTACAAAAGAAGTCGGAGAAAGTTTGTTGGAGTCATCCATAACCTCTGTCATGGGACCCGAGGGCTGCCCGCAAATACGAGCAGCACTCTTGGCAATTATGACGAGAAGGGGCCGTGCCAAAGCTGAATCCTACCTTTTGCCCCGAACATTCGGTTTCCGTTTCCGACGTGCTCGACCACCACACGCTGTCCGTCACTCTTCGCAGACCGAGCCCATCATCGCTCACCGACCGCGATCTCCGTTGCGGGCACGAATTCAGTTTAATCAGTCCGCGTACATCCTTCGCCGCCGTCATCAACCAATCCCAACATTTGCCCGCTTACATAAATACACACAAAAAGCACACACACAAAAGAAAAGAGAAACTTTAAGCAACGTGAACAACCTTCTCCCATTTGCCCAAATTGCGCAACTAGCCCCTCCATCCCGCGGCGCTTACAAGCGGACGCTTTTGAAACTCAATATGGCGGTGGGCTATATAGCCTGCTTCACCAGGATGGACCGCAGCGGGCGCTGTATACGAGCCAACCAATCCAATCCAATCCAGCGCTGTGCACGAATCACGTGACTACGCACCTCCTTGCGTCTCTCCGCTGCTCCCGATGGCCACCGCGTGACGCTCACACTGGAATGGATTGGCTTCGTTTGGCTCAACGCGTCCTCCCGGAGTCCATTGTAAAGTGAAAAGAAGGT
Organism: Ixodes ricinus; assembly: GCA_037355805.1. Taxonomy (NCBI): domain Eukaryota; kingdom Metazoa; phylum Arthropoda; class Arachnida; order Ixodida; family Ixodidae; genus Ixodes; species Ixodes ricinus. The sequence goes on along the minus strand of JAZHYW010017030.1, from coordinate 50,958 downwards.
TCGTCTAATCCCCGTCTCGTCTTGTCTGCATCCTTTCCCGCTTGTTTTTGGTCAGAACAAGGACCCGTGGTTACACCTGACGTGACCGCGGCTTCGTCCAAACAGTGCGTCCAGGCACGGGCGCATTATGAGCCTGGCGACGGTGCCGCGAGGCCTTGGCGAGGCATACGAGCGGTTACGTACAGGCAGGCGGTGCCGGGGTTCGTCACGTCGCCATCGTTTGTCACTGCCGATGACAGCGCCACGTATCGCGTTTCCTCCGCGGCTCTCTGCGAGATTGGTGTAGCGGAGCGTGCTGGCTGCTGACCCTTGTGTACTTTGGGAAAGGGGTCACGTGGTGCACCGGGGGGTTGTCCGAGCGTCACGGTTTCGACAGAGCCTGCGCAAATGTCTGGTCTTCTCCGAAAATTGGAAGAGGGGGGGGGGATAAAAATAACGAAGAAAGTGGACGTTAAATGAGAGGCACAGTGGAGAAAGAAATGGGGAGACCATTTCGTGGCGTAACGGTCGTTAACGTTCTAAAAATAACGACTTGATGTGCGGCCAATGGAGAAAGTGACGATGATGTTCGCGATCTGTCCGAAAGGACCGACAGTTTGCATGTCCCTGCTGTCGGATGACATTTTTATCTCTCTCCACCGCGGCGCACGTATCGCGAGCAGCAGTCGCTTTTTCTCTTAATTCGAGTGACTGAAATCAGTCAAAAGTACGGATGTCCTCCAACTCAACGAAGTTTCTTATTGAAGAAAACACTCGCAACTTCCGCTAGGTTCTTGTATCTCTACTTCTCAACCGTCGAATAACAGAAAAAAAAATATAGTGCTCGACCGTGGCAGTGGAGTTCCTGGCCCACGGGTATGCGGAGCGAAAGTTCGTCTGCTACTTTTGCAGGGGTTGTGGTGACGTCATAAAGACACCGAGCTCTGATTGGCTCTGATCGAAGGATAGTGGGTAGACCCCAAAGCAAGCTGCCTTGAGGTCTACCCACTATTCTTCAATCAGAGCTAATCAGAGCTCCGCGCGTTCTGACGTCACCAGAACCCCTGCAAAGAAGAAGACGACTTGCCCTTCGCATTGTCGAAGTTTCTGAAAGGACGTACAAAGGTAGTTTTAAATGCTTTAGAAGTTTTACAACTTTTAGTACACGAACTGAACAAATCTTTAAATCGTCTAGTTGGATTTTTCTTTTTAATTTGGAGCACGTTTATTTATTATGAATTTGTCCTCGTTTGTTTTCTTTGTTATGTTGTTATATGGAACTGCTGAACTGTATGGGGCATAGTGTGTCAGGCGGGAAAAACGAGGGATAAAGGCACGGTACTGTTGGGCACCGTGTCTTTATCTCTGCCTCCTACTCGGAAGAAATCCGTCAAACGAGACAAAAGATATCCATATTCAAGAGAAAAGAACAAAGCAAAGGGTTTGTAATTAGACTATGTATTCATGAAATAGCTCAGATGAATCGCGCTTAGTGGAGCATGAATATCGTGCGTCGTATCAAGGAACTCTGAGAGTGTGCTTCAACGTCTGAATCTGCAGGCTTTGGGTTAAATTGTCTAATTTAAATTTTCTCCAGCTTTCTAGTAGTGTCATTATAAAAAAAAGACACATTGACTTTAATTTTATTTAAAATAGCTCGAACTATGGAATAGGTCAGTTTTTCTCAAACAAGTTTTTGGAAACATTTTTCTGCTTTGTCCGAGGTCACGCGCTTGGATTGCGACACTGGTGTTTTCTACAGGCCCCAAGTAATAGTAAGGTATTCCACTAAGAGGTTCAAGAGCACATTTTTAGGCGAACACAATCTATATATGCGACGCTGGGCGTATTTCCTAAGTTTCAGAAAGAAGAGATATCTTAAGAAAAATTATAGTTGATTTTCAAACATTTTCAATAAGAAAATTGATGCCTACGGGGCTGAATAGCGCAAACTCCCGGGAGCGGGCCTCATTTTCCCATCGGAACTTTCAGAAAGTCACTTATAACTTTTCAATGATGTAACGGTGAGTTCTGAATCTTTGCATCTTGTCTAGACCGGCAGCCCTGCAATAGACCCTTTCCGAAATTCAGTGCCATCTAGTGGTTCGTAAAGCAGTTTACGTTTTGCCATATCAATGGCGGAAATGAACTTGTATCGGCACCGTCACTTTTGCAAGTCAACGGCACGCGAGGAATTCTTCAGTGTGAGTTCTTTCTCGATCACTTTCAGTTTGATGGTGACCAAGAACCTGCATTCAGAACAAAGCTCCAACCCACTCAGATGCCTCGAGAAAATTCCATACACCAAAGTGCTTTAAAACCGATTGTGTGCCGCCCGCAGATTGACTGAATCTGAGTTATTAGAAACGAACGCTTACGTAGCTCTTGTGTTTCATTCCTACGTCGCGTCGGTACTGACTTCCCGAATGTACAGGCCTCGCATCATCCGCTTAGAAGCATCTTCAACATCATCCTTTATGAGTCACTAGAAGGCCGCCATTGGCATGGCGGTGCCGTTCCACAGATGATAATAGCGATCAAAGTAGCCAGACTGAATTTTGGAAAGGGTCTATTGGGCGGAGAATGAACGTTCGGCAATAGGTAATTTATTCCTGCAATGAAAAAACAACCAAAACCCAGTAATTTTTGTTTCGGGCACACGCTGTATGTACTTTAACAGCAACAAAAGGCCCTAATTTATTTATAATTTATCGAAGCTCCAAAACTGAGCTCACGCGAAAACTATGCCTTCCTCGTCGTTGCTCGCGATATCGAGCATAAACACCACGCCGCTCAAAGTGTGACGCGCTGAACACAGTTTCAGCACCCTCCCAGTGACAGCGGACATCAAATCGCCGACGCGTAGAACGATTCCGGACCAACAGCGGGCCAAACAAAAGAACCCTCGAGAACCACGTATGCGCTTGCAACAACCGAAATTACCCGAGCCACGACTTCAAAACGATGCTCGTGTCAAAGAAAACAAAAACGACCACTCACGGTTCGATCGCGAGTTAAATAATTAGGGAGAGTAAAACGCGACACGCTCACCCCTCATGGCGGAGGTATGTCAATAAGCGACCTCGGACGCCGCCTGGTTGCTTTCGAAGGGTGTTATTTGGACACCCTCTGATCATCGGCAAATGCGCTCTTCGACAGCGGCCGCTTTGGTGCGGGGAGCGCCCCCTTGTGGAATGCCGCTGAGAGAAAATCAGAGGGCTCGATTAGAGCACCGGTTATTGTTGTTGGTCTGCTGTCTTCAGAGTTCGCGGCAGTGTGACATGCCCGACCTGTATTATTAGGAACATGCTACAACGCAGAATAGGGTTAATATTTGTTTTTATTATCGCTCAACGCAGTGATAGGCGAGGTTTTGGGCTGGTTTTAGCGGTGTTAGGCTTTTCATGAGCTTGATAAACGAACAGCACGGCATTTTCGTCACAATACAATGATGAATGTAGAAAGCAATCATATGTAAGAAGAATCAACATTTGTACTAGATTATAAAAGAGTGATTGAGTTTCTAGTTTAGCGCGTTTTTTGTTTCACATTCCTGCTTGAGTTTTTAGCAGAAACTTTGGGAGCGGCTGTACTGCCAGTTACTGCTAGAGACTGAACCTTAAAACAGACATGCACAGCCATGGTGTATTATCACTCTTCCTGAAAGAGTGACTTGAACGAACGAGTATCAGAGAACCACTTTTAGCTGTAGTTAGTCTCAGCTGAACATACTATGCTGCGCGACTAGATTCGATGAAGCCTCTAATGCACGCTCGTAAAGCGGTGCTCAGTTTATTTAAAGTAATTTCTACGCTGCTAGCTTCGCAATAACTACTTTCACGCAACCACAGACAGTTACGAAATGCTCTTGGCACTAGGTATGCCTACATTAGCTAGACAACGATGCTATAATCAATAATACTATGTTCTAATAACTACTATCCCAATACATAATCAATGCTTTTAGCGACTACATTAATAGATAATATTTATAATAATAATAATAATAATAATAATAATAATGAATAATATTTATCTCTTTATTTTCTTTTATATACAAAGGAGGGAGATAGGGCAAAAATCTGCGTGGCTTGCAGCTTGACGAGGCCCTACCCCGTGTGGCGAAAAATCAGCAGAAACATTTCAGACAACACAAGCAAAAAACAAAATACAACACATTGTTACATCGATCAGCTACGAAAGATAGCCGTTATCATTCTGTATCTTATAACATAGAACGTAGTGTATACGCTTTGATTTTTTAGTAGTGTCAAAATTTTCACCTTCGAGCTCATTTAAACGCGACGGTAGAGTATATTTCAAAGAGGTTCATTCATAATTAGCACGGGGAGTAGTGGTAAATGAACAAAACAGAGAATCTCTGTATGTTGTTTTTGCGTTGAACATGTTAAGACTGTCAATATTTAACCGCACGTAAAATAAACTATAAAACCTATTTCCCGTGGTAAGTGTCTTAGAGGGAAATAAACGCACTTTTCACTGTGCAAGCCGTACGCCTTCCAGCAAAATTTCAGTTTCTACCAAGGTGCAGCAGCAGACATCCGAATTAAAGAGAGCAAAAATCTGCTTTGTGTCCGCCGCACCACCGCCATCTGCGCACACCGAAAAAAAAATCCGCACCATCTCTTCAGCTTTCCCAAGCACCTCCGCTCTCCTCGCGAGCACGACGATGCCTCGCTCGCGGCGCGAGCTTCCCATCGAGACGTTAGCACCGCGTTATCTCCGTGCAAACATGACTACGGCGAGCGAAAGCCGGCCACACTACCCGGCGAAGGACCGCTCTCTCACCACTTCTCTCACCCCTGAGCTGACAGTGTGGTGGAAGCTACGCGCCAGTTGAACCAATCATACTCCTCACCTCTCGCCACGTGATCACCCTCCAACCCTTATCCACGCGGACAGAGAGCGCTCAGGTGATGGAACAAAAGGCGGCTGATTGGTCCGGCAAGCGCGAAGCTTTTACTGCACTGTCAGCTTACGGGTGAACAGAGTATATCTTTTTCTCATCATCTTCCTATACTTCATTCATTCCTAAGCTGACAGCACCATGCAAGCTACGTTCCCGTTGGACCAATCATACTCGTCATTTTCCGCCACGTGATCACGCTCGTGCCCCTCAGTCCTCGCCAAGAGAGCTGAGCTCAGGGGATGAAAGGCAGATGGCCGATTGGTTGGATGAGTGCGTGGCTCCCACCGCGCTGTCAGCTCGGGGGCGAACGGAGTGCCTAAGCGGACGTGCCGGGGTCCAGGACAGGCGGGCAGGAAGGAAGGCGGTCCGCGTACAAAATACCTGCCCCTGGGCTACGGCGGCGGCGGCGGCGGCGGCAACATACACTCGGCGAAGGAGGAGGAGGAGGGGTCCCGGTGCCGGCCACCACTCTGTAATCACGCCGAAACGCCGCGCACGGGGGCTGATGCTGCCGGGCGAGAGTGTCAACTATGGCAGCCCGCATCGAGACCCGGGGAGGCACGCCGTTGCGTGCTTGTTGCTGCTGCTGCTGCTGGGTCAGCAGACGAAATCGGCTGTTATAGCTGTCTCGGAAGTGTGAAGAGGAGGAGGCTAGAGGCGAGCGACGCAACACCTCCTGTAGGTAGAGCAAGGCCGTAGTGCTCAGTTTTGGGCGTAACTTACAAGAGGTCGAGCGCGGTGCAGAAATTTGCTGATCAGTTCTGCGCTCAGCGTTCGGCTATACTCAGTTCACCCAGCTGAGACTAGAAGCTCCGCCTTCAGCGCAAGCTTTCTTCCCTTGCTAACACAACTGTGAACGCTCAGGCTTGCGCAACCAAATCACTGCGGAAGCCATCGAGCACGCGCTGAAGGCAGAGCTTCTAATCTCTTCGCGGATTCTCGCTGATATTGTCACGAATGAGAATTGATGAGGCGACGAAAACTGAAGCAAACTAAACGTTTATTGGGGCGAACTTGTGTCCAAAACAAAATAGAGAAAGGATAGCGTCGCAGGCGTTGATGGCTGAGTAACAGCAGGATCAAGTGCTTGGGAGAGACTGATCTAGGACCGCCACGCAAAGCATCTTTTGTATTCGCGTGGGTTTCTGGAACATTTGGCGTAGAACGTTCGGCGCGTAGAACATTCGTACCTGGATCAGACTACAAGGTTATCGAATTTACGAGAATGCTAAATTGAAAAAAATAAATAAAAGAAGCTTCTGCTTCACGCGAAAGCCAAGCGCGGTAACCATTCGGCCATGCACACGCTCGCTCAGCAACACGCGTGGCAATTTGTCGCCAACTCTTAGACGAACGCCGGTTGCAGGATATGTTCCCTGCCTGTCTCACGCACTGGGTTCTTGTAGGTGGCGCCACAAATTCAACACTACGGTCTTGCTGCTACGTAGGAAGTGTTGGGCAACACCTAGACAGCAGGTTTCCTACTAAAATAACCCTTCAACCCTGATGTTATGGGACCTTTTAGCACTCCAAACCCCTACAGCCCATCAGATCCTTTAACCCTACAACCCCCAGCCCTTAAGAACCCTCAGCCCTTCAGACCTCCTCAGCCTTTCAACCCTTTACACGCCCAAATGACTATGAACAATAAACCCCCCAAAAAGTTGTTTAAAACATCATTGGAAGTTTATTTGAAGCGTCGAGTTTTACATAGATGTTGAAACTCAAAAATACGATATGAATCAACCCAGGCGCAAGCAGCTCTAGAAAGAAGCAAACTGACCAAATAACAAAAACCGAGTTCTTTGTCGCCTAAAAAAAATAATTTTATGTACTTACAATGCCGCTCGGTAAATACCTGAGATGTACGGTAGTTCCGCTCTTAAAACCGAGCAAGTTCACCACAGACACGCACACAGACGCACACTGTCAGTAACACGTTTACCGAAAATCCCGAACGCGAAACCAACATACGGCGCCGTTCACGAAATCCTCAGCAAGGCCACGGTGTCGTGCCTGGTGCCTTTGCTTTGGCGTCCCTGGCGTCTTTTTCGCTCGCTGGACGAGATTCTGAAGTCAGAAGGACAAATAGGAGCAAAAAATGCGGCACTGAGAGATCTATCCGTGCACTGAGCTGCTTTGGGAGATAAATCCTCGTGTCGGACGAGAAGCCGACACTGCCAGACCGCGCGTAGCGGGCGCCTGATGCCAAATGGTCAAGCGGTTTCCCTGACGTCTATAGACCAACACACTGTTTACAAACAAGCCCGCTTTGCCCACACCAGGTGTGGGCACTGCGCGTGCGCAGAAACAGAATTCGCGTGAAGTGAAGCGTCTGCGCATGAACAGTGCCGTCGACAGTGCCACCGCAGCTGCGTGACGTCAGGGCCGTGTGTTGGTCTATATCCTGAAAGGTCACATGATCTCTCCTGCAGACCCATTAAAACTATTTCGATGGGTCACCTGCCTTCCTCAAGAAGATTGCCACAGACCCCACAGGCCCCTCAAAATGATGACGGGCCTGTCACACCCTGCAGAAATTCTTGAAGGGTACGTCAGGCCTCTTAAGAAACTTATATGAACATTTCAAACCTTCAGAAACGTTTGAGGGGAACGTCAAGACCTTTTGGAAATCAAGGTGGGCCCTACAGACGGATTTTCAATGGAACTGTAATGCTGGAGTTTCTGCGTCAAGTCAGAAGGTGAATGCGGGGACCAGATTGGAAACGAGGGCTACGTGAGCGTTCAACCTAACACCGACGCAGCACTCCTGCAAAGTATCGTGCCCTCCTCTGGGCTCCGGTAGGCGACATAGAAAATCCAGTACTATACTACTACGTGCCGGGAACTCGGCTACAACCGGTATGTTTAGCACCGCCAATGCATTAAAAGTGATCTTCTTAGCGGCAACAAACTGCTCGATAAGGGGTCACGTGGTTTATGTGCAGGGTTTGCAATATACGAGTTGCTTGGAGGTGGCAAAATCGTTGATCGTCTGCGAAGGTCTCCGCCTTTCCGCCCGATTTCATCCTCGCAACGCGAAAGCGCAGAGCATGCGCACCTGCGATCGATTTCCAGCGGAGGTGTCCGCCATGAGATTGCAAGCGCTTCCCACGGTTTAAGATGGATCCTGTTCTAAATCTAGGCTCTTGATGCTACGCTAACGGATGTCGCGATCGTGGCGGTTGCTCATAGAAGTTCCGTCAGAGAAGGCGAACGAAATTGACGTCATCATATCCGCCATTTAAGCTTAGTAAGTTTGAATGGGGGATATGATGACGTCAATTTCGTTGCGTGTGCTCGCGCACACCGGCGGCGGCTGGCTCATGGAAAGATTGTGCGCCACTTAATATGGACACCGAAATGTTTGGTTCAGCATCCCTTTAATGGAGGTGCTGTGAGGACTTCAGTGGTGTTGGCTTCGTGACAGTGCCATGGACGGGATAATGTACTGTTTTAAATTGAGGCAGCACGTCTTTTCCTTGTAGCAGATGTGTTAATGTCTTGAAAAGTGTCCCTCACGTCAACGTTTCCCTTCCACCATTAAAGAAGAAAAAAAACTGTACGAGAGAAGGCGTAAAGAGCGGATAATTGCTGTGAGCCGACAATGTCAAAAAGCAAATACAAAAAAAAAGTCACCGAAAAAATGACGTGAGCGTTATGACATTGAGCATGAGCTTTTGTTTTCTAGAGTGTGTGGGCCTCAATCCCTCTCTGGCTTAGGTAGACCTGTTCCTGTATTAGTTCTTTCTGAATAGTAATAATATTATTAATAATAATAATAAATTGTATTCCAGAACATTCATACCTACATACAATAGTGCGGGGGCAATCAAAGCCAAGAGTGGCTTGTGTGACGCCACCCAATCGAAAGTTCAGAAAAAAAAGGATGTCCGAGAATACAAAACTGTACATAGTAGAAGCGACACAGTCACAAAGCAGATAAATAATAATGATAATAATAATAATAATCATATAATAACGATAATAATAATAATAATAATGTTTATTTACGCATGTAGTTCACTTGATAGTGAGAGTAGATAAAATAATAATAATAATAATAATAATAATAATAATAATAATAATAAATTTATTGACCCATTCAGACGAGAGAAGTAGGATGTAGATACGGGTACATCAAAGCCAATAAAGGCCTGTGTGATGACAGCCTAAAAAAAGGACAATGTGTCTGCCTAGGTACAAGATAAAGTAAAATAAACACACAAAAAATAATATTTGAACTAGCACTACCACTATCATCTCACAAACAGTCTATACACACATCCTGAAAAGGCAGTTAACTAGTGTCAAAATTTAAGCACTTGAGTTCTTGTTTCAGCGTCTTCAATGATGTAACTTGGTAAATAGAGTAAATAATAATAACGTATTATTATTATTATTATTATTATTATTATTATTATTATTATTATTATTATTATTATTATTATTATTATTATTATTATTATTATTATTATTATTATTTCATTAATTCTCCGACTAGGGAAGATATTGTAATAGATAAATTGATATCTTCAACAATGAACCACGCATGCGTAAGAGCTCTAAATACAACGGTGATGTTGTCGGTAGTCACTCAGAAACTTGCATATCATTATTTTATAGGATGCGTTTCGGACGGTTGAGGACGACATGTCAAATAACTTTACCAAGCGAGCAATAAAAATTGTTAATAATAAAATACTTGACCGCCTCATTTCGTCATAGGACTCGGGTTCATTCTGTGAGTCAGTATCTAAGTTTGATGTTTATGCCGAGTTCGCACAGCTTATCAATTCTTTTACGAACTTATCAAAACGAACTGTGACTACTAAGCAACGACAATCTGATCGCTCCTGGTTGAACGGAGATGCCGTCGCCGCAATCAAAGAAATAGATTACTGTTGGGCCCGTAGTCGTCGAGCACCGACTAACGTATACGTTCTGAATATAAATTGGCGAGGAACAGAAACGGAAACAGTTTAAAGAAAAGTATGCGAAGGCGGGTGATAGCTCCGCAGAGACTTGGTCGCTTGTTAACAATTTGCGAGGTTCCAACTCTAAAATATTTATAAATGACGTAAACTAACATAATTTTGGCGACAACTTCACGGATATTAAAGAACGTTTCAATTCTATCTTTCCGAGTACCACTGCTCTAGCACAGGCCAGTGCAGATCCAACGACAGTCATAGAAAATAATGAAAACGGAGAGGTCGCGGGTTCGATCCCGGACCGGGGGGATATTTTCGGTCGCGCACCATTCACCTAGCTGTGTTTGGAGATTTGTGTTTGTCCTTTGTCCCTCTTGTTCCCCTTCTTCAGGGATTATTTTCGTAGTTTTCGTCGTACCTCTGCTTTCCTTTTTTTCAATGAACGAAGATGACTTGCGCTCCACGCACTTCAGCATTAAACCTGCCAGGTCAGCTGGTACAGATGGCATGGCTGCAGTGTCGGGTGCCTTCAGTGAAATTTCGAACAGTTCAAAGCTGTGATTATTTTCATGACGAATAGCCTTATCGAGTCGAGTGTCATTCCTGATCAGTTAAAGACGGCGGTTGTAAGGCCAATTCTTAAGGGTGGTGATTCTAAAAGGATCGAGAACTACCATCCAATCTCGATTTTGCCGGTGATTGGACGCGTGATTGAGAAACATATATTTAAAATTATGAATAATTTCATCGATAAATGATCGCTGTTGACTTGCAGACAGTACTGGTTTGTTTCGGGAAGTGGCAGGGAGTTACTTTTACATGACGTAGCCCACGAGGTAGACCCGTCGGCATAATTCACATTTTGCTCGTTGTAACTAAATGATGAACGCTCACGTTTATTTTACATTGCACAGCGACGGAGTCCATGGGCACTATAAAATAACATATACTTCCAAATGTTTAGTTAAATTGATGCACTTCTTAATGTACTGGCGGCCGTGAATAATTACAAGTGACCCCATCAGCTTTTTTTTTAAATTTTAATTGTGACAACATTTTGTTTGCCAACAAACACCACGGGACCGACCGACAGCAGAGCTTAGACTTTTGCTCTGGTTGCATGCGGGATCGTTGAGCTGAGGCGCAATCGAACGCAAGAAGCTCGCGCTTTTATCCGGCATTTTGCCGAGATTGCACAACCTCCAACAGAGGGCACACCTTTGGAAAGGGGTCGTAGTACAGGCACGTACCTAGGGGGGGGGGGGGCATGGGGCCCGGGCCCCCCCGAAATGTTCCATCTTGCTGAGACCTCCTCTCCCCCTCCCCTCATACAGCATTTTGTCATGGGCGCCCCCCCCCCCCCCCGAAACAAAATCCTGGCTACGTGCCTCTCATAGTACATAGGCAAATATCCCAAATACATGTCAGGAACTAACTAGGATATTAGGAGAGAAAGGGGACATCTTGAGCATGACCTTTAGTACAGATCTTATTACTCGGAAGTAATTGTGTTGAACAACGAAAAAAGAGAACCCATAAAATTAAGACATTGCATTAGACGACGTAGAAAAATATAAATGCATGGAGGTATGACTCAATGAGTAGGGAAATAGAAGAATATGTAGAAATGAAAATGAGGAACTGGAAAATTAATTCAGCTGTTGTGAACCTGAGGTATATAGGTGATTAACGTAGAAGTTTGGGCTAGTGGGTATGCAGACATAATTAAAAACAAAACAAGACAAAGACGAGGACAAATTAAAAGGTAACCGACACGACACAGCGCTGACTCTTCAACTGAAGATTTATTTATGTTAGCAACGTTGGTGAGACAAGTCTCTGGAAGGCAGACGGAATCGGAGACTGAAAGATGTGTGTCTGAAGGAGTGGATGTGTTGCTAAACTGTAGGGCCTTCCGGGCATAAGGTTCCTCTGAAAAGCACTGTTTGGTTTTTAAAGAATAATTCTCTCTTGTTACTACCAGCAGATAAAGAAGCTGCTTTGTTGCAGCAGAAGAGGGCATGTTTTTGGCAAAGTCGTCTGATGCTGTCAATGCTACGTTTGCGAGCAGGGATGATGTGTCTCTTTCAAAAGTTAAGCTAGATGCGAGCACGATTTGCAAAGGGCTAGCTTTTAGATAAACTTGCCCAGGCTCTAGAAAAATGCAAAGGCTTAAGTATTCAGTTTCTTGATGTTTTGTTTCAGCCAAAACACAAAGTAGAATGTCCTCTGCGTGTTATTGCCTCGGAAAACGGGACTTGGCACAAATATATGAAAATCTTCCTGGAGAAGAGTTTGAATGTGCTTGTGTTTGATGACCCTTTTCGAGCTAAGAACTCGAAACGGATAAATAATTTTCTGAAACATCATCCTGACAGGAGTCTTTTGGTCTGCTCAATCGATATAAAAAATATGTATTACTCGCGCCTGCATGACAAGCTGATGGCATGTGTTGAAGACTGCATCGACAGGCACGATTATGTGGTGTTTCAAAACGAAGCAGGGCTTAGTGTGAGTAAGTTTTTAGAGTTTCTAGCTATTTTATTTAAAGTCGGCGCTTGCGACCTGCAATGAAAAGGTGTTTATTCAAAAGAATGGTGTGTGCATAGGGTCGTGTATAGCCCCTGTGCTGAGCGACATCTATCTCGCATTTTATGATAGAGTGCAGTCTAAAAGACTAGAAAGTTCTAAGGTTGCAAGAACTTTTCGGTTCGTGGATGATTATCTAGTTTTATTTGATTGTAACGAGGAGGCCTTTGGAGCTGAGGTTTCGCACGTTTTGACTACTTTTAGTGAGAGCCTTGAACCACTCATTTTGACTAACGAGCTGCCTATAAATAGCTCTATTAGGTTAGTCTTCACTTTCTTGATGCTCATGCGTGTTGGGTATCGGAACCAAAAAGCAACAAACCCCTTTTGCCGTTTTCATGGGCGCACTTTAAACTAATAAGAAGGGTAGTTAACCTGTGTTTCCAGAGTGCATTGTACAAATCTTGCTCGCACCAAGTTTACATAAGTTTCAATAAACAATCTTTTATACTCCGGACTGCTGGCTATCCGTCGTACTTACAAACTGCAGTGGCTGAGACCTTGCTAAAGAAAAGGCGTAGTAACTGCATTTTGAAGGCTAGACAAGCAAGCAAAAATGTCACTGCTGTACCGTACCTTCACGGAATCTCACATTACCTGAAGAAACTGGGAAGTGGCGTGGGTGTAGAGGTGGGTGGTGTTCTCAGCACCAATTAAGCTGGGCGGGATCTGCTGAAAAGTAAATTAAGATGTTCAAAGAAGATGGGTGCACTAAGAAACACCGAAATCAATCCGTGGCTTGTGTGCAGGGAATTGTCTATTCTATTCTATTATATTGCAGCCGTCGTTATGTTGGTCAAACAGGAAGGTGCGTCAACGATCAGCTCAGAGAACACCGATATAACGTTTTTAAAGTTGTGTCTGGTCACCTCGGTTTGCAGTGCAGAGATTTCGGTTTCATCCCAGTTTTCGAGAAATGCCAAGTGGTTTTAAAAAATAAAGACAGAGTCACGCGTGAAATTATAGAAGCTCGTGACATCGCGAAACTGGGACAGGGGGACCAGATTGTGTTAGCGCCCCGTCGCTGGCGTTTTAAGATAAAGAGCAGCAGTATACAGGGAGCGAGGAGGGCAAACCATTAACGGTGTTGTATCGAACACGTGATATGCACTTCTAGTGTTTTTCCTAGATTTATTTGGTGTGGCATGTATGCTTTTTATACTGTAGGCTAACATAAATAAATCTTCAGTTCAGATTCAGGGCTGTGTCCTATCGTTTACCTTTTACTTTGTCCTCGTCTTTGCGCTGTTTTGATTTTAATTCATCCTAAGGCACTGTGGAATCGTAATAAATATGAAGTGGTCAGAGGTATATGGACAGGAGTAATAATGCCTAGATTATCTTATGGTGATGTGGTACTCTACATAAAGTCAGAGTTTCAATGGGGATTGGAGATTTGACAAAGGAGTATGGGAAGATTGGCGCTATAGGATCGTTCGAAGACACGCCAAATGAGGAGATACAAGAATACATGAGCCGATCTTCTTGTTTTTCTTTAGACAGAGAAGAGGGGCAATTATTAAATTGAAATTTGAATAGTTGTTAACTGAAATAGATGGTACGCGGTAGGAATGTAAGCTAAACAAGCAATTAGATTCTGAATACGTCTTTTCCGGGCGATAGTCCACGAAGTATACATGTTTAAAAGTTGAACTTTTGGGCTGTGCGCACTATAAGAAACTTTGTTTTTCGAGATTATTCATTATGACGAGTCGTGACAGATTTTTTGAATGACAGTGCATGTTAATAATGATTTATATATCTATAATACACGCTTCTTTGTGAGCTACGAAAGCCGACATTTGTCAAGGTGTGCAGTGTAGGAGAAGATTTTTGTGTCGACTAAGCACCGGGTGCGAACTACGCACCGGGCGCGGAGTATCTAAGCAAAAACGAATCTTTTACCCCGAATTTGCTTTCGCAGACTAGACACCGGGTGCAGACTATAGCCCGGGAAATACGGTATACACACGCAAAATGGACGAAGCGAACCTGAAAACTGACATATAAATACCTACACACGACTGATAGGCTGGAAAAACTAGTTCAGTTTAAAAAGAAAAGAAAATAAGCAGAAAGTAACATGTGGGAAGGAAGAATGCAAGGGAAATCAGATTTAGCAATGGTCACAAAAACAAGAAATAAGAAAGGAGCAAGTTTTAAATTTTTCACAAGGAAACATTTTGATGTTTGAGGGATTAACTGAAAAAAAAATAGACCCATATTAATGACAGCGAGACGCTAAAGATTTGGTTTTAAAGTGCTGGGCTGGGTTCACAGGGCTTCATCCTGCCCTCCTTAAAGGGGCAACGGATTTTTGTTGGAGCGCATCCATGGGTTTTTCTGGCGAGTATGGAAGAAGGGATTAACAAAATATTAAAATCCTAAACTTGAACGAGGTTAGAATACTGGTGAAAAAGGTCTAGGGAAGTGTGGTAATACATCTTTTTTTTTTAATTTAGGCCTTGTTACGGTCGATCTGAAAATATTACGAAGTGTCGCGCGCAAAAGACACCATAAAAATAGCAAATCTATCAATTGTATACACTATATTGGACGTGAGTAGACATGAGTACTATATCAGTAATAGAGTTTTTGCGCACGCCACTTTGCAGTATTTTCATATCGACTGTAAGAGGGCGTAATTTTTTGAGGGCGTCTATGCACAAAAGAAGTGGCGTGGTAGATTATTTTAGGAGAGACGGAATTTGTAGCCAAACTTAGAATGGAGGGCAGGGCTGCCAACCAGAGGGAAATTTACCAGATTAAGGTAATATTCAGATCTATATGGTAATAAGGAAAATCTTGCTAGTTTGAGGGATATTTTGGACACCATATTTATATCAAATGTTATAGGTCAACTATGATTTCATTTCGAGACAGCATTGAAGTTTAGCGGCTTTGACGAGATTTAGGCTAATCCCTCCAGCCTTTTGGCGGTTTGTTGTGCAACCATCTGGAAACACTGAGGAGCACTCGAACAACTTTTTCGGAAAAAGCAATTTTCATTCCTTTTCATCGCCTCCGTGAAAGCTGTGGAGGAAGGGACCAGCCAAGTCGAAGCTTTTGAGAGCGCCGCTGCGCCTTCTCAAAGAAGAAAGCCTGAGTACATGAAGAAATACTGCAATGTCTGGAGATACTGACTTACCATGACTAATAATATTTCGTGAAGTGACGTGCACGAAATGGTAGTTTGTGTATCGTCCGGGTATTGAACCCGGGACCTCTCCATTTGCAGTGGAGCGTTCTACCAACTGAGCTAACCAGGGGTTAGACGTCAGTAGAGCAAACGGGTTTTATCAGTGTCATGATTCTAAGAAATGACATAAAACGAAGTTGAAGGGGCAAGAAGGAAGAAGATGACGCCACTTGAGACAAGGTTGTTAGAGGAGGAAGAAAAAGACAAAGGATGGCGAAGCAGGGGTAGTCGAAGACTGAGACCGGGAGGAAGCGGCGGATGGGGTCCATGGCTACGCTCCAGGACTCGCTCGACCCTTGCTGTGCACAAGCTGTCGTGGCGAGAGTTCCACACTCCCCGTCAGACGCCTAGGAGACAAGGGCCTTCGCTGCCTTTGGTAAGTGACTTCGGTTCGTCGACGCAACGAAACCAAACTGTAAGACCTGCTCCGAACAGCGTCGTTTCTTGGAACTCTAGATGTGCTTAAGGCTGTGTGTATGATTTCCCCTTTTACTGTGTACATATTCCTTTGCTTTCCGTGATATCTTCGTCTTCCTTTTGTAAATATAATGGGTTGTAAATTATTCGTTTTCGGCCTCGCCTCTATCGCATTCGCAACGTCTCCGGCCGAATCGTGACAATCAGCTGCCACCTGTCTAACACCAACAAGGGTGAACGGCCTGTATTTTCAAGGTTATGATTAATATGCAATTAATGCAAAGGTACAAGCGAGCTGGACAAGAATGGCACTTATAATTCCTGGAGAAGGGGAACGAAGGCGACAAAGAACAAACACGTGTCGTGTTCCCTGTGTTTGAGTACGAGACTCTCGCTTAGGTTGCGCCTTTTGTTTTGGACATTGAAGTTATCATGGTATATGGCAAGGTATAGACCATGTTCCGATGGCGTGCATAACATCTAAGGTGAAGATAGGGCTTCATTCGTCAGTATGAATCTCCCGGTAGCATTTGCCCTCGTGAGATTTGCTTTGGCCTCGGTTTTGACCCGATGAATTAATTTTTTTGCGAAACGAATGCGAGGCGTAAAGACAACATAATATATATTTCACCGTAAAAATGGAAGTGATGCAAAAAAAAAACACACATAAACAATGAATAATTTTTATTATATAATTATTTTGGCAAGCGAGAAAATTTTGACAGAAATAAGGAAATTCCAGGCGTTCGTTAGGGAAATTCTGACTTTCCGCGTTGGCAGCCCTGGTGGAGGGGTGTCAATGTTGCCAACCTATTACCTAATGCTGGTGAAAGCTATCTCCCGATACAAAGGGTATAGACAATGCTACTTAGTCATTCATTCATTCTATGATAGAAGACATAGGCTTGTGTTAAATGCTCTGGTTGTCTTCACAGTATAAGAAAAGGAAACAGACTGAAGAGGAGATTGCTGAACAGAATCAGCGGCCCACTCAGGCTCAGCGTGTTCGTCGTGCCAATGAGGCAATAAGACGGAAAAGAGAGAATTACTTTTAGCTAGGGAAAAAGAAGCAAGGTGGTCTCCTTATAATACGGCCAAAGACTGAATAAGAAAACAAGGTTTGTCTAAAAAAAAAATAGCCTTCACAAGAAACAACAACAACAACCATAACAACCTCGAAATGCTACCACACTTTCATGTACTCTACAGTGAAGCACCGGAGAAACAGCCCCGTTGTTTATTTGGTGGTTTCTCCAGGTCCACGTTTGTATCAACCAAAGGATTGGGACGACATCTTGTACATTGTGAGATGTGTCTACAAGGTGTACAGGAAGAGTTTCTAGGGTTACAACATTGTTCCCCATCCCTGGATCTACGAGTTGTCTGTTCATTACCAGCTCGCCTGCACTCTATCACTGCTTACAGTGATTGAGACATCGCACCTCTCGCATCACTGTGGTGTTGCAACGCATCGCTAAACCAGCGATGCATTACTTTCGCAGCACCTACGCATGTATATCTGTCTCGGCAGTCGTGAGCTGCCTGATGCATTTCTTTCGATTCACTGAGCACTGGCACTTCCTCCAGGCCAAGAAAAAAATTGCAAGCGGCCTTATGATTTATAGCCCCTTTTCCAAAGCGACGTGCCCATTGTTAAAATACCTGAAGCACTGCACAATGGCGGACGACATCGCAGAACGCAAGATTCTAAAACAACGTAGACTAGAAATAAAGTGGCGTTGGTAGAGTTTCTAGAGTTAAAACATTGGCGATGTTTTAGGTGTTCGGCATTGAACAGGGATTCCACAACTTCCAAGAGAGGGCACACTTTAGAAAGGGGTCTATAGCGGGTATTCGCCGGACGCCATATTTGAGGGCGATGTTTAGAGCGTATGCTCAGAACGAGCTCACATTAATAGGTTAGTAAGGCCGGGAATCTTCATGGTGCGGAATGCACGTTGCAAAAGAACTACGGAAGTTCGCCGTCAGCACGCGCCCAGCAGTCGCGCACCAGAGCGATGGCCGCTAGGGTGCCTACATGTCTGTCTGTTTCAGGGTGAAGACATCCATTGTTGCACTGAATGTTCAGCGCGTGACGCTCTCGCGCACTCGGTGCGTGACTTGGGCGCTAAAATGGCGTCTCTGCATTAGCCAAAGCTACGCGCTCGAGCTGATTGACACCGGATTGCGCGTACCTCAAAATGCATAAAAAAACGATTGGGCGTAAAAATGGCTGAGATGTCACCACTCAAGCAAAAGCGCGCGTGTGTATGAAGGCACTCTAATGGCCGCCAGTAAATAATTCCTATTAGCGGCCAGATGTTTTGGGGAGCCCTCCTATGGTTCCCCCTTGTGATGTCATTACCTTGCGAGCAACAAGTTCGATGGTGTTTGTAAATAGCGTGGTGGAAGCTTGAAATCATTGCGCTCTCAAAGGAACACTGCCAACACCGTCAAAATCAAAGTTCTTTCATTCCTCTTATTTCCGTCGATGATAAATCCTTTTCTGACGTCACAGTCAGCGTTCGGCCAATCGTGGAAGGCCGACCACAGCGACGCTTTCCGTCGCGCACGTCGCCAATACAAGCAGCAGAAATTTTGGAATTTGATTTTTATCAATATCAATAGACCGATCTCACCAGCCAGTTTGACTACGCCACCGCTGCCGCAATGCATCGAGGGAGCTTTAGTCTTTCTGCACGTGCGACAACCTCGCTGGAGCTCTGCGCGTGTGGAGCATGAGGCGGCACGAGCCGTCTTGTGCACTGCTGCCTGCCTCCGGCGAACTAAAGTTAAGGCGGCGTCACGCATGCGCCGAACGCTTGGTGAGATCGGTCTATTGCAAGGCTTGTACGGTGAACAATAAATTATAAAGCGAGCGTGAAACGCTCGGCGGTGCACGCCCGATATGCTAATGGCGCTGTACTTGATCCATCGTAGCAATCATGTTATTTTTATTTATTTTTTTGAACTGCGGAAAACGATATTTTGTTTTGAAGGAGTAGTCTGATCAGTGCGGGTACAAAGACTACTCTATCTTTAACGCAAACCCCGGAGTCGTGACCCGCAGAGACAGACCGCGGAACGATGCGGGATCCAATTCATCTTTTGCGGGACGGCGCAGATTGAGCCTGTGATATAGTGATAGCAAAGATAGATCAGGTTATGTGCCCCACATCTCACGCCACAGACAACTCTATTGTTGGTTGTAAAGAGTGTACAGCAGAATATATCTGGGAAGGTTGGGTTTTATTGAACACAACACAAAGAGGACCACACAAATGAAAACGAGAAACAAGACCACCGAGCGCGTTCAACTACAAGTGCGATGGATCATCTGTGGGAGTATACTATTAGATACGTTTCCGGAGCAATCTATGTTCTTGGCAGACCTCGCCTTTACCACGAAACACCAGGATTGTGTGTGTGTGTGTGGGGGGGGGGGGTTAAGGGGGGGGGAGGTTTTTAAAAATGTATTCCTTGTTTGACTCGATGGCCTGATCAGAGAGCTAAGTATTCCGTTTGAGTGATTTTCATGGGAATGCGATTTAACACGTTTCTTGTGCTTTATATATTTACACCCGTACTGGTCTTCTTCACGCCTGTTGCTCCGTAGTGACGTATTAAAAGAGCCAGATTAATTTTTTTATCGTATACCTAAAGCCATATTCTGTTTTAGTCCTGGCATGTGAGATAGTTCACTGTGCTCACTTATTCAGTGGTTAAAGATAACCTGTTTTTCCTTTATTTTGCGTTGAATTAAGAAGAGTACAGAACCAAACGTTTACTGAGAAAAGGCTGCACATATGGCAAGGAGCATAAACGTGCCGTAGGAACGTGTTCCACGAATGGAATAGAGGAGTTTCCTACATTCCTTGTTTGCCTGCTCTTGATGCCGTGCAAAAGCATTTCAACTTATCGAAGATTCTCAACAAAAATTTATTCCGGACGAATCAAACGCAGGTCAAAAAAATCCGAACCATTTTTTTTAATTACACGACGTTCAGCTCTCAAAAGTGTGTTTCAACTATTTGTTTGTTTATGAATGTCTTTCTATGGCCGCAATCAAATTTACAGCTGTAGACACTCTTGTTTGAAATTTGCATCCCTCGGCATCTTTTATCTAAGGTGAATCTCTTGAAGATACCGTATTTACTCGAATAATAGCAGCACTATTTATGAACAAGGCCCTTCCGTGTGCTTTCCCGCAAAGCACATATACAACCAATCATCGCGCTGCGCATAAATAACATAGGGAATAACCAGATCGAGAACACGATTCTCCATACAAATGCAGTCTTCACAGATGGTATCTTCGCGCGCGAAAACATTATTTATCTCTGTCCTGTAAACCGCTGGAGTCATGCTGCCGATCGCGGTGATTGGCAAGCCGCATGCTCCACGGAAAAGCGAACCCTCAGGCTTTCTTCATAAGCAGTGCGGCTATTACTCTAGTAAATACGGTATGCATACTGCCCGTTAATGGAAGTTGTTCTTTTATAATCGGCTTAACCAATATTAATTTCTTTCTGAAGACAACCATTGCATCACACTGGGAACATGTTGACGAGATCCACTCAGATATGTGCGTACACACAAACCTCATCCTGAAGATTGTGCCATGCGAACCAAACACTCACAATACAAATTTTCGAACACAAAGATGTTCTGCACCCTTTCTTAAAGTGCCGTCATTAATCTTTCCGTTGTGAAAGCAACAGACCGAAGAACAAAAATCCATCAAAGGGCCCTCAACCTCGCAGCACGGTCACCGTTAAGAAAAACAACAACAGAAGCCCTCTCGAGAAGCCATATCCACAGCGCTCACGGTTCAATACTCGGGCACCGATAATGGACGTCATCGTATTGTCCTGCAGACACTTTGAACGAAGGGGTGGAACAAAGACAAAGCAGCGCATCGATTCTAAAGTCTTCGATGAAACAAAAGAGACGGCCTTTCCGATGGATTCACTCCACACACTTCATCCATTCCCGAGTTGAAAGCACAGAGGAAAGTGCGTTCCTTCTGGACCAATCAACTGTTCTCCTTCTTCAACACGGTTTTACCCTGAGCGCATCCAGTTCGGTCACGTGAAACAATGCCAATCGCTGGTAGGTCCAGTCCGAACGGAAGCTTCTACACCGCTGCCACCTTGAAGGGGATGTAAACACAGATATGGCAACTGCTGTCGACGCTGTTGACTCTCAAAGACGCGCCAGGCAGTTCTTGGAGGTATGGTACCGCGGGGTCCTTTCTAGCGTGTCCGGCTGAAATTAGGGGTCTGCGAGGACCAATGTTTGGGAAGAAAGCTGTGGCGTGGGGCGGTTCAGGCGTCGGGACATTGGCTGTCACGCCGCGCTTGCTTCGCTTGCCGTTCGCCCTAGAAGAGGGGGTTTGTCTTGGGCGGAGGCGGAGTTGGTGCACGACGCAGGCCACACACAGCATTCTCCGAAAGAAAAGGTCGGACCCTGTCCGGTCTACACGCTGTCTTCGAGACCGTGTCCTCGTCGGTTGTGTTGTACAGAGCTGTCTTCGCGTAGCGATTTTTGTTTGTTCTTGTAGAGCCGGGATTGCGGGTGATTCAGAAGAAGACCGAAAAGCATTACGAAATCTAATATGTGGAGTTTACTGAGTGGCAACTGACTGAATTCTGGCGCCTCATTCAACCGTTCTAAGCTTTTTTTGCACATTTGTTTAAAACCTTGCTGACAGCGATTTCTTCTTTTTTAGCGCTTTAACTGCCACAGACGAGCTTGGCTCGTACAACAACGTAGCGTCTCGAACTTTTCAGTAGGCAGGGTGCTCGAGGTAAGGGGTCTTGACTTTCTGAGGTACTTAGTATTTGACGAACCTTTTTTCTGAGACATCAGCTCGAGCTCATTAATTCTGGTGCTTGCTCAATGAAATGTAGACCAGGGCCGGTTTGCTCATCTTGCGGCCGCGGCCGCGACTGCGGACAAGAGGGAGTTTTCTGTCACGTGACCAGCTCCATGGGGACAAGGAAGTACCTAGCGTCCCTGCCTAATGGCGGAGAAATCTGTATCGCTTCAAGCACAAAAACCTAATTTTGCTCGCAGAAACTGGCTGCAGGGACTTTCAACTGGAGTCCAGTTGACCGCCCCTTTATACTGTAGGAGCGACAGGTAAAGTTACGGCCAGGGATGGTAAATATGACCCAAAATAAAGACAAAACCACGCGAGATAAGTGCTGGCAATTTATTTATATACCTCCGCCAGCGCCGGCGGCTCGCGCCTCCTGCTGTGGTCGAGAGGTTAGAGCGCCGGTACTTGTCGTCGCGGCGTGAAAGTTCAGGGTTCAAGTAGCGCTAGGAACTTCTTTCCTTTTTTGTATTTTGAGCATCTAATTTTTTAACTGTGATCCTT
The DNA here is from genome assembly GCA_037355805.1 of Ixodes ricinus. Taxonomy (NCBI): domain Eukaryota; kingdom Metazoa; phylum Arthropoda; class Arachnida; order Ixodida; family Ixodidae; genus Ixodes; species Ixodes ricinus. Next base: position 28,525 of record JAZHYW010017030.1, on the reverse strand, counting down.
TTTACAAATCATCCACTTGAACTACTGCGCCTTACACGGTTTTTACCGTTAGTCCCGCCTGTTCGATCGAAACACCGGGAAGAAAAAAAAGTTCAAGGCAAGTTAACGCGCTAAAAAATCGTTTCACAATGTTCATTAAAAGGAAACCAAGGTAACAACATCGGTATGGCTTTCACACGAACGGAGCTGAAACAAGCATCCTTTCCCCAGCAACTACAATTTTATGTGTTTTTAAATATACAACGCTCTTGCTACAACTTCTTTCAGTAACAGGAGGCGCCTGTTTAGTACAAAAAAAAAACTGCAATTGTGACAATTAAAAAAAAACTTCCACAAAAAAAAAAAGACTAGCAGCTGTGGAGGCATTGATTGAGCGAAATCCTACAGGCAAGGCAGCAAGTCAAACGTCTCAGACAGTCATAAAACCGAAATAAAAGAGATCATACTTTTACTTGTATGGAGTGTGATAAAAGGTATATTTTTACTCTTTACATTTTGCTGTAGCAATCGTTTTGTAATATTAACACGTAACTTGTTGAATTTTAGGTAAAAGCAGACAATCACAACGGAATGCAAAAATGAGTCAGGCGTCGACATCGCAAACCATCTCTCTAACGCAAACACCTAAAATGACTTTGGATTAACAAATGGAATTAATTAGAGCAGTTGAAAAAATGAAACAACAAATTTTAGAAAAATTCAGCTGCACAGTTACCTGGCGAACGAAGAGACGATCATGGGAAGATATTGTCAACTTTCCGCGGAGTGTAGGGCAGATGCAGGAGGCGTGGCAGAAGTTGGTAAAGAAAGCCAGAGGCATGTATGCGCTCTTCCAAGGTCATGAACAACGAACTGGTGAGTCAGAACTACCCGCCCAATGATTTTATAGAGCTCATAGGGCCTTTTCTACATTCTTAGTGGGAGTGCAGTCAAATACAAGAGGAAAAAAAAGAGAGTTTCTGCCGCGATTTGAACCCGGAACTTACGCGCCGCGACGTCAACTACCGGCGCTCTAACCTCCCGACCACAGCACAATGCGGGAGCCGCCGGCGCTGGCAGAAGTATATAAATATACTGCTACCGCTTTTATCTCGCGTGGTTTTTTTCTTTATTTTGGCTCATATTTACCCTCCCTGGCCGTAACTTTAGCTGCCGCTCCTACAGTATAAAGGGGCGGCCAATTGGACTCCAGTTAAAAGTTCCTGCAGTCAGTTTCTGCGAGCGGAATTAGGCTTTCGGGCTTGAAGCGATACGGAATTCTCCGCCATTAGGCAGGGACGCTAGGTACTCCCTCGTCCCCATGGAGCTGGTCACGTGACAAAAAATCCCTCTTGGCCGCAGCCGCGGCCGCGTCCGCAAGATGAGCAAACCGGCCCAGGCGAATTTTTAATCGTAGTGGAACGATCAATTATAGCAAATATCGCAGTAACACGAGTCTCCTGAGAGAGGTCATTTCTTGCCTCATGAAACACACGTACAAGCCTGAAAAACGAGGAATAACTGTAATTTATTTACTGCACAAAAACTTCCTACGCAAGGCTCCAAAGTCTAATACTGTAAAACACTTTGCAAAAAAAGATAAGGCAATGTACGTAGAAAAGAGCTACGTCGTGAACCTTTTTGATAGACAAAGAACTCGACGCTAAGAAAAAAGCGACGTGAAACATACGCGACACTGCCAACACTGCCAACATAAACTGCCAACACGTTTAACGAGCTAGGGCAGACTACATACGGGTTCAGATATTCACCGTCTGAGATCGAGACGGCGCTACGAGCGCTTACGACTAGTTAGAGGAGATGCTACCGCGGGCTGCAACCAAGGGACCGAGGGCCGTGCAACATGCAATAAGCGGCGTTGTTGTGCACAAGGAAGGCAGCAACATGCAACGGAACAAACGGATCGCGACGATGAATAGCCAGCCACGGAGTGAAGTCTCGTGCATACAGCCGGAAAGAGTAGCAACCAGACATCTTGAAAATATATTTCGGTATTTTTTAATCGAGCTTGTGGATAGAATGAGCTGAGCATATACTATGCGGCGATAAATTGGGAGAGAGGAGGAGACGAGGGCACGCGGGCACGTCGGAAGACCGACCTGTAGTTGAAATTATTAGTGGGTAGATGCAATGCTATTCACTAAGCATTCCATGCAGAGCTTGGTGTTCTGACGTCCCCACGTGTTCTTGTCTCCTGTTCTCTCTCGATTTCTTGACGCATAAAGAAAGACAAGCTTCAACCCGTCGTTACATTTCTAAAGTCACTGACAAGGTGGCAACCACATGCCGGGCGTCTCTTTCCAACACGCGCTTGCTTACAAAGACTGGCAGATTGCCACAGAAACGGCCGCCGAAATGGAAAAAGAAGAAGCGGCAGACAACGGATGGGAGGAGAGCCACGTGACTGGCGCCCCGCTGCAGCGAGACGCCGAAACACGCTTTTCCCGTGCGAACAATTGTGTTTTGGATCCTCGCCACTGCAAAAGCTGTGCGCTGACGTTCAGGTTCCCCGAGAAATGGTGCTTAGATGCTGTGTGCTACCAGATCCTCGCGCTCCAAATCTGCGACCGGGCACTCTATGGCTTCGCCGTCGAACTGCCAGGCTTTGTGAGTATAGAGGAGGCTATGGCTCGTCGCCTTTCGCTGTGCATCGACTGCGCGTGCGCGCCCGAGGGTCACGTGACCCCCAAGCGTTATCGAAGATAGCGAGCGCTCGCTGGGGGCGAGACAACCGAAACTTCTCGAGGCCGTTCTCATTCTACCAGTGGCCATATTCTAACCCCGAATAAATCTAGCTCACACGAATCGGTCGTGAAAAAAAACACGTTTTGTTTTAATACGTATTATCTGTTCTCAAAAAAAAAAAAAAAACGACGCGACGAGTACAGAAAATTGACGAGTCAGGATCCGCACCGGGATAGGGCTGTAAATGCACGCGGAGCAGCGCTACAGGCCGCGGGCTTTACCGAAAAACTAAAGTAACGAAAAGCATTACTCGTTGCATGCGACAAAAATAACACGTTACTGCCTGGCGTTACTTCGACGGATGTAACAGAAAAGAGGTAGTGTAAATCATATCCGCTGTCTCGCATCGGATTCCGTAACTCGCAAAGAGATACGGATCTGCAAAGACAAGATTCGCGTCACGCACGCGCTGTGCCGGCGTCTTTCTTGCGAAGTGCCTAGTGGAAATGGGAAACGGTACTCGAACGCTAAATCTCTCTATTAATACGTTACCGCTACTTTTAATAATAAAATGTAATACACATTACTTAGTTGGTGCATTTAAAAAAAAAAAAGTTCTTCAATAATTTCAATAGACCTATACGCATAAGTGGCATTTTTATTGCCCGATTCGCCTTTTCCGGAGCTTTAAGTGTACGAGAAATAAGTGTACAAATAAGCAGACAGGCCAAAGAAATACCTATGCCTTGGTGCCTGTGAACACCGATACATTTGAAATGTCTTAGGTAAGTCTTGCAGGGGCAAATCCAGAACTCCATTTTTTTTTTTTGGGGGGGGGGGGAGGAAAATTTTTAAGGATGCTATTCTCCCATTTTTTTTGTGCAAGGGGGTCCACCCATGTCAAAATGCCCTCCGAGAAGGGGGAGGAAGGGGGTCGACTTTGATTGGGGGGGGGGTCCGCCCCCGTCGCCCCCCCCCCCCTCCCCCTTGGATCCGCCGCTGAAGTCTTGAGAACGTCCTGGCTAAGAAATATGACGAGCAACTTTACACAAAAAGAGTTGTGTCTGTTATTCGTTCCTGTTTCGTAATCGTAACGGATATGCAACGACTGCGTATTGGGTAACGCCGTTGCTTCTGACGCGTTACACCGCCAACCACTAGCCCTAGAGGCACGGGCCATTAACCTCCGGGCGCACGTAAAAACGAGCAATCAATAGTTGGACGCCTCATTAGACCAGGTCAAACCGCACTCTTCATTAACGGCTCAAACTTGCAGATATGAAACACGAGAAGGGGGTTACAGAAAAGCAGAGGCGTGTGCGCCTGTTTGCGCACGCGGAAAAAAAGCAGAAACAAAAGAAGCTTGATACCGAAGAGGGAGAGAGAGAGAGAAGTTATCGGCAAACAGCAAACGGGGCTCGCAGTAAAACATACAGCCTGGGTCAGGCCAACACCTCCTAGATAACCAGGCCGCAGTGCTGACTTTGCTACGTCACATAAAGAGGTCCGACGCGGGGAGATGGGTTGGAGTTGAATGGTGCGTTATTGTTCGACTAAGACTCCCGTCCTCAACGTCTTAAAAACACGAGTCACGGCCGAAGCGTGACACAGCATACTCCTGTCCGATTCCTGCGGCGCGTCGGCCCTCTTTAGGTGACGTTTAAAAATTCGGCCCTGCGGCCTCGTTGCACACGAGGTGTTGGGTCAGGGCGAATGGTGCGGCGCTTTGGAGGGGTTTCGAGTTACACGACGAAGTGCACACAGTTGTTCTGCAGACCCCTTGGTTTCGTGAGCGCTAATTTATCGCGGCGCGTCGGTACACGTAATGGCGTCGCTCTTCATTAGCCCGCCCTCCGCCGCGTGAGCCGCCGTCTGATGGGGATTCTTTTGGCGCGCCTCTTCGGTAATTAGTGGAAGGCTTTTAGCATACACGTGCGAAAGGGCCACGGTGTAGGGGGCACCCACACCGGCTTCGACGACGAGGAGCCGCTTTCAAAAGGCGCCGGTCCGCTTTCCGTGAAATCCCTTCGTGCGTGCTTCAGAGAAAGCGCTAAAGGGACGTCCTCAGTCTAAGAAATGGCCGCGCTTCTAGTCCCTGGCAGTTTAAGAAGCACGGGTCGTGGCGAGTCCCGCGTGCACCTTATCATCCCTCCCCCTTTCTCCCGCAGCCAATGACATCGCTGCGTTAGTCAATCAGAGCGTGAATTAAACGAAGTGCGAAGCAAAACGCGTGAACTACAGACAGACATGACTGTCCACATTCCGACATCAAGCTCATCGTGAAATACACAAATCTGTCGTTGTGTCCAGTATTCCTTAGAGCACACGCGGACAGCCAATCATTGCAATTTAGTGTGGCAATTGTGCTCTAATCAATTCTGCAATGTGAAATGAGCCCTATCATAGCCTCCTCTATACTCACGAAACCTGTCAGTTCGACGACAGAGTCATGGAGTGCCCTGTCGCAGATTTGGAGCGCGAGGATCTGGTAGCACAGAGCATCAAGGAGCCACTTCTCGGGTAACTTGGACGTCAGCGAACAGCTTTTGCAGCGGCGAGGATCCGAAACACTTGTTTGCTCAAGAGAAGTGTGTTTCGGCGTCTCGCCGCAGCGGGGCGCCAGTCACGTGGCTCTCCTCTCATCCGCTGTCTGCCGCTCCACCTTTTCCATTTCGGCGGCCGCTTCTCGTGGCGATCTGACAGGCTTTGTCAGTATATAGGAGGCTGTGGCCCTATGCTTCTTATATACGTTTGCGTGATGCCAGCTATCACATCGCAGTCTTTTTTTTTATTTCGGACTAAGCACATCTCAGGCACTGTGATTCTCATTGTGTCCAATACATGATCAGAGCGCGCCTGTGCAAGCAAAAAGCAATGGCGGACACGAATAGGCGCTAAAGTTAATAAATGACGCGCACTTTTGAAAAGGGCCTATTAAACAATCACGTTGTATGAGAGTCATTGTGGCATAATCGGGCCCATCATAACGCACGCATAAAATCGCTATGTGCAATGGCACTGTATGCAGCGCCGCAACTGCCTTGCCCCGTTAACTGTGTCGCCACGGAGATTAGGATCGTGAAATCGATTCTCTACGAAATACATGTGACTAAAAAACCGATGCGGTCCGGTACTATAAATTAAACGCATTTTATTCCGGATAAAGGTGTGAAGCATAATATCAGAAAGTTGTCAGCTGCACTGGGTGTTTCTTAATATATTTCGTCTTAATTGATAAGGCAAGAATCTGGACGGAAACGTGTGCCTATAGACCCGTTGCTCTCGGGCAGGGGCGCGAGCGCGTCCGCAAGACGCGACCATGTTATAGACCCGTTGCTCTCGGGCAGGGGGCGCGAGCGCGTCCGCAAGACGCGACCATGTTATGCTGGCAGCACTATCCAGGCGGCGCTGTAACGTTCGCTGACTTTTGCACGTGCCACGTTCGAATCGCAAGCATCTGTCGAGCATCTGACTCAGACGACGACGATACACGAATGAACGTACTTAAGGGATCCAAAAGTAAAAAACTAAAATAAAAAAATTATGCAGCTCGCGCGCCTCAGCGTCCCAATCAGCTTTATTACTTTTAGCGCGTTCTTCCATAGCTTCCGTGAGCCCGTATGCTTCACTTTACGTGATAGCGAAGCTGAAGCTACTTGCAAAAGCATGTTCCCCTGAATGATGCTCACACTGCACGAGCGCGCGCGCAGGCGCATGAGGCGACAGAGCAAGCTCGGAGCTCGCTCTTGTAGCCTCTGCTACGCTGGCACTTAGAACGGAACGGAGTATGAAAAAATAAAAAAACTGTAGTGGGGAAGCGTGAAGACGCACGTCTCGAAACGCAGAGCCAAATATTCTATTTTGCTCGCCTGGAGCGCTGCTTAAAACTTGAGAGCTACGGGCCTATACTGCATGGAGCGGGGAAAATTACGTGTCTTACTTTTGCAAAATACATCTGGGAATTGTTTTTCTTGTTTGTTGTTTTATATCCTGGCTTTCAACATATCCAGTGTACTTTTTGAGATTGCAGTTTCTTGTCATTGTACATTGTGGCGTTCAAATTGATCTCTACGTTGTAAATACCCCTTATATGGTGCCATTGAACGGGTCCTCGAGGTATAATGAATAAATAAATAAACTAATACGCTTAAAAGTCAAACAAATACAAATTTGTTTACCTTCATTTGAATTCAGAACTGACGACACATGATAGTTGAAACAACCTCAAAAACCACCAAAACCACATACAAAGAAACAGAAAAAAAAATACATCGGTCGACAGCGTGCAAAACTGATCTCTTCTACTCCAAGATTCGGGTGCGCAGCCGAGTTCACAGTCCGAAATAATGAAGAGGTAGACGCTGTCAGAATGAGTAATTCGAAACCATAGCCGCGTATGCTCAATCGACCCCGCGGAGCCGAGTCGGCTGTCAGGAACAGCCAATGGGCTCCCGCCACGTCACGGCCGAGGACCAATGAAGACGTGAGCTCCACATCCGCCTGCCTCATTTGCGAAACGAGGTGGTCGGGTAATTAATTAATGATCCGATCGGCTTCATTTATTCCGCCCTCTTCGGAGCCGACTTGAGATTACGATCTGAGAGTCTCGAAAGAACCGACGCCGCTGTGAGTTCGTTCCGTACTGGCACGTTCGCTTGAATTAGATGCGTTCTACATCTCAGACACTGTTGTTGTTGTTGTGTTGTTGTTGTTGTTCTTGCTGTTGGCTGGGGGAGAATTCCGAACATGTCTGACTACGTTTTACTTTACGCTGGACCGCAGTGGAAGTTACCAGTTATCCCAGCCAATCAAAATGCCGAGTGAGTGTCACATGACCTTCGTGGAGGGGATGAACGACGCGCGGGTCGATGTAGTCACGTGACACACTCGCAGCACTGGATTGAAGAAGCACATCCTACTGAAAAAGAAACAACAAAAATATGTGCAGCCATGAGACCCATATTCCACGAGTAATAGTGTAGGAAAACCCATATGACTAAAAGGGTAAGTTAAGTAGTTTTATCGGCGGAATTAGAGTATATTACGTGGTTCGGGACGATTTTTCTTATTTTATACGCCTATTGCACGCAGAAAAACAGGATATATCGTCGGTGCTACACCCCAAAACAATTTAGTTAATATATCGCTGACTGGAGAATCATCAATGCTCGCCAGAATAAAAACGTGAAATTTGCGGGCCATTTGACAGCCAGATTAGGCTAGACAACCATGGCCAAACGTCCCATTGATCTGTGTACTTGTCGTTGGGACAAAATACGTGTAATAAGACATGCGGTTATATCATATGGTAATATCGAAAATAAATTGTAGAGGTGCGAGTTTTGTTTTTTTCTTTTTTTAATAGGGTTGGAAACGTATCACGTAACTTCACGCCCAGCGCGTCGCTCTCGAAGGTCACGTGATTCTATCACGGCATCGTATTAGCTCCGATGACTCGTAATGCCCGGCGCGGTCCATTGTGTAAGGTGAAACGGAGTGTAAGGCCTTCGCGCAAAGTAAACACAAACAATGCGCGTTGCGAAACTTTTTTCTATGAGGCGTCGAACGGTCAATCATTGAGCTGGCGCAGGCAGCGGCGGCTGCTTGGCGCGATGGCGGCGATCATCAAAAAAGCTGGGTCAGTCTGAAAACGTGAGTGCCGAAGACACGCCTTCCCCGTTCCCGAAGACGCCCGTTAAATCATCCGCGGAGGAGTTGCGTTAATTCGTCCAACTCACGGCGGATTTTATGCTCGCCCGTTGGCGCTCCACTTTATCCCTCGCGCGGGAAGGGGGTTTCGGTAGCCGCGCGCTTTACGTCGGTTATTAGAGTCACCGACAGCTAAAGAAACGTGGGGCCTGGCGTTTTGAAGCATCTATGCGCAGCCAATACAATTGCGGGGTTCGGCGATCGAAATTCAGCAGGAGACGGAAATTAAGAAGCGTGCACAGATTAAGCCACGGGATTTTTAAGCTATCATGGACCATATAGAGACACGGAGTGTGCTCTGCAGTCTTGAGCCTGATGCCGAGGAAACTATCTTTGTAGAGGAACTGCGGGAGATCGTAACTTTGTTAAGATCACAACTTCGAGATATATTGGCGTTCGTAGGCCTATCACACTTAATTTTATCGGTACTAGTCGTTCACCTGCATACCGGTAATATGTGCTCCGAGTGATGCCGAAAAGAGGGAAAACTTGACGTTGCGTTATGCGTGTACAGGTACGCTCGAAGATTTCTTTACTATTGCACTTTGTGGCAACGCGTGGGTAAGCATAAAAACCGATGAATCACCGCGGGACTTCTATATAAAAAAAGTTTCTTTGCGGTTCGGGTTTCATGTGTATAACCTATTCTGAATCGTAAAAAGCAATCGTGTTTATTTATTTATTTATTTACAATACTGCGGCGGACCTTTCGGTCTACGCAGGAGAGGCAACATAAAAACACATAATAAATACACACTCACACACTCTGTGCCGGTAAAGCGTGCGCAGGCAATTCGAAGTGCCTGCGCATGCTTTTTACATGCAGTACTTAATTTTTTTTTAAATCAGTTAGTTGGACTGCGAGCAGCTCAGGGATGCAGCAACTGACTAGTTCTTCCGGCAGAGCGTTCCAATCAATCATTGTTCTGCAAAAAAAGTAAGAGGCGTTTACAACTTCCCGTAACGCCGAATTAGAGCGCAGCTCTTGAGGAGGAGGAGGGAAGGGTGCGGAGAGGACGGTATGCCCCTCTTCCTCATCCGTACCCTCTCCTCCTCCTGTCCTCCTCGCTTTTCCTTGGCATCACGTGACGTCACGTGACCTCACGATGGTCACGTGACCCTCTGTGAGGTCACGTGACCCTTGTGAGGTCACGTGACCCTCGGAGGTCACGTGATCCTCGTGAGGTCACGTGACCCTGGGGACGTCACGTGACCCTGGTGACGTCACGCGACCCATGTGACGTCAGCAAGGTCACGTGACCCCCGCGCGGTGCATTATTGGGAATGTCCCATAATGCACCAGCGCGGTTACGCCGACGCCGACGGCGACGGCAACGCCGACTGCGACGCCGCTCAAGCCGGAAACGGGTGCCTAAGAGCTGAGCTCTAAAATGAATATTTGAACACATCATTCTTGTATTGATACGGTGCAATTGCTGTGGTGTTGCTCGTTCTTTGGGAATGGACTGTCGAACGCAACAAATATTTTTCGGGATCAACTTTTGTCAGTCCGTTTACCGTTTTGAATAATTCATTCAATCTACAAATATTTCTTCTGTTTTCTAGGCTATTCAGCTGCGCCTCCGCTCTCATTGCAGTAACAAACGACGTACGCCTATATTAAAAAAAATCGTACGGCAAGGCTTTCAATTTTTTTATTTGTGTGACCTGTTTTTTCCTGTAGGGGTCCCATACGCAACTTGCGTATTCCAATATCGGACGCACATATGCTTCTATAAGCAGTTAATCTAACATCATTATTTCTGTCTCAGGTCCCTTCTAAGAAAACTACTCAGTTTTTGATACACCCTTGCTCTATATAGTCCACGTGACTATTCCAGTGTAATGTATTACTAAAAATCACACTTAGATACTTAAATTCATCTACTTTTGCCAGTCCTGCGCTTCTTGTAGTATAACGAAAATCTAACACTTTTTTCTTGTTGGTAATACTACAAAACACAGTCTTATTAAAATTAATAGCCATGCCCCATGTAGTACACCATGAACTGATTAGCCCCTGTTTAAAAAAAGAGAGAGAAAAAGAGGATATTTTATATTTAGTAGCCGTTGACAGCGTATAAAATGTAGGGCGTGCCGTAATAGAGTTCTTGCCTCGTGATTCACCCCTCGCCGTTCTTTTCCGCTGATCTCCCAATCTCACTTGATGCCTACTTGTTGCAGCGCTTTTACCACAGCGGCAGTCACAGCGGCAACCGAGAAACGCCGGCTCCTATACCTCCGGCACGTGCGGGCGGGGCCACGTCAGGGCTCGACCTGGAGCACCTGCTTTAAGACTCCGCGGTACTTGGGACTCAAGCCCAGACTTGGGCAAGGCCCAACTCGCTGTCGCCGGTCGCGATCCTGGTGGCGTCCCAGCAGCGGTGATGGATGTGGCAGACTCGCGTTCTGCTGCAGTTCACACTCCAGTGTGTCAATCTACGGAAGCTTCGGCGGCCCAGAAGTTGGGACGCCGCGTCGACAACAAGACTCGCGTTTGCCCGTTTTTTTTTTTTTTTTTTTTGCCAGCATTTCTTCGATTAATTGCGAGGGTCGCGACGTCCGACAGCATGACACACCGGTGTCTGTGATGTTAATTGTTGCACTTCGGGACCCCTTCTTATATATGGGCAGGATAGGATGCTAAATACACTAGTTGGAGACGCGCTCCAGGCACCATACCTCCACCACCTCAGCGGCTGCCATGGAGCTCTGGCAGTCGCTGTTCCACTCCCTCCAGGACCCAGCAGCTCCCCGGTCGGCGCCCTGGTTCAAGACTCGAAGCACATCAACACCGCGCTCAAGTGTACTCCCCGAGCGAGTACCCACCAGCAGCTCCAGTACCGCCGTCTCCGAAGGGTGGTCTCAATAAAAACGGAGGCAGCGTCACCTCCCTTTTCGATCCCCCCCCCTAACTTACGAACCAACAGCACATTTTAGGTGTCGGAAACGTGGAATGACATGTGTCTCAAATTAGAGGGGGGGGGGATATTGAGCTGCCCGGAACTCGTCACACCTTGTGTTTCTTATCGTGTCAGAAACTATAGTGACCATACATGCCAAAGAACTATATCCTCTGTGAAATATTCAGACTGATTAAACTATTCAGATTAATTATAATCTTTGAAACCGACAATTGCTACTATAAATGCGCCGCATTCTTTTATTAAAAGTTCACAAAGCTTTAAACATCTTTTTTTTGTGATGTCGCGAATAGAGCACAGAGTATTAGCAAACCTGTTGTTCCCCAGAAAAGCTACATGAAGCTACGATCAATCGGAATAATTTATAGACCCTTTTAATGGTAACGCCATCAGGTGGTGCTCCAGTCTTCGACGTCCCAGAGAACTTCCGGTTTATAAAAAGAATGAACGACGTGTTGCCATAGCAACGAGGCCACCTTAACACCGCTGCTTGAAATGTAGATTAAACGTTTTAACTCCAATTCTCCAGTTCAACACCAAAAGAACGAAGCAGCGCGAGATCTGTTAAGATGTTTCGAGTATTCTATATCCAACTTGCCCCTTAAAGATGTAATATTGTACAGCCGAATGCCCTCGTTAAATCTCCAACTTTGTTATTCGTGTAGTGTTTATGCTTTCTAGCACTGGTCACATAAGCAAGCTCAACGGGCTTGCAAAGACCGTGCGACCAGAAGTCGCTCGGGACGCAAGCGGGGGTTCATGTTTGCAAACAGCAAAAGGGTCTAGAGCACGGTGTAAGATACACTCTTCAGGTGAGGACACGGCGGAGCTGAACGCGCGGCTCGAGGAATCAGATAGTGTTCGTTCTACGGGCATCCGAAAGGCTGCATTATTCCGCGGCCACCGTGCTCGCGGCTGACAGTGTCGCCGGCGGCCAAACGGCGAAACTGTGTGAGAGCGAAAAGAGTGGTCTTTCTGCACGAGCGACAACCTCGTTGGAGCTCTGCGCGTGTGGAGCATGAGGCGGCACGAGCCGTCTTTGCCGTGCCTACGGATCGACGAGTCCGCTGCCGGCGCCGAACTTTATCTGCACTGCGCAAGGAGCGCACTGTCCTCACCTGAAGAGTATTATCTTACACCGTGGTCTAGAGTCACTAACAATTTGGGAACAGCAAGAAAGCCCTTCAGTTGTTCCACCTACTGTGCCAGCTTCATCTTCAGAAACCCTTGGGCGTCTCCTGCACCTCGGGATCGCGCTCGCTGCCAAACCACAGCCATAGCCTCCTCTATACTCAAAAAACCTGGCAGTTTGACGATGGAGCCATAGAGTGGCCGGTCCCAGATTTGGAGCGCGAGGATTTGGTAGCGCAGAGCATTAAATAGCCATTTCTCGGAAAATCTGGACGTCAGCACACAGCTTTTGCAGCGGCGACGGCCCGAAGCCCTTTGTTCGCTCGGGAGAAGTGTGTTCCGGCGTCTCGCCGCAGCGGGGCGCCAGTCACGTGGCTCTCCTCTCGTTCGTTGTCTGCCGCCTCACCTTTTTCATTTAGGCGGTTGCTCCTTGTGGTGATCTGCCAGGCTTTGTCAGTATACAGGAGGCTATGCCATAACTTATACTGACTGTGCTGGCAGTGCCGTGAAGTGGCGGCTCGGGTGGCTCGCGCGTCGATAAGCCGCACAAGCCACCATGGCCGTCGCTTCATGGCGTGGCGCCGAAAGTACCGAGTGGTCGACCATCGTGTGTTTGCCTTCATACGAATCGCGACTTTGTGTATTTTGTCTCTCGGTAGATTTTACAACGACGCCTCGAACGCGTCTTCGACTCGTGCCTTTAGACCGCCCATACATCGAAAGTGCTCTCGAAGGGACAACAAATTACGTTATAAAAGAGCTGGCGGCCGTTCTTAACGGTTGTTAACAGAAGTTACGTGGAAAGAAAAATGGACTGGACGCGAATGTGTTGTCTTCTCGGTGTTCGAACTCGTGGTTACTGAGGGTTCCGCAGACTGTCGAGCTGAGAATGAGCCGCAGCAGAGGCGTCTGCCTAGTAGTCCCGCGGGGTTGTGCCACCGCCGTAGCGCGGCAGGCACTTCTGTGACGGTATCAGACTGAAATCGAGGGCCCACATTTGAGGACGCGATAAACTCACCAGTCGAAAACGCGTCTAAGGCACCCTAGTTTTATCAAATTTGGAATAATCTCGTGTTCATTATTCCGCGTATTCGACAGCTCCTATTGGTCATGGAAACCTCTGCTCAGGAATGCGGAGAGGAAGCCGTCTGCTTCTTGGGCAGGTTTTGCGGTGACGTCAGAACGACGCCGAGCTCTGATTGGCTTTGATTGAAGAAGGATAGTAGGGTAGACCTCAATGCTAGAAGCATTGAGGTCTACCCACTATTTTTCTTCAATCGGCCAATAAAAGCTCGACGTTCGAGATCACGGGAACCCATGTATACAAGGAGCATACGACCTTGTTTTCCGCATACTCTTTCAGTAAGAAATTGAAACCAAAGCAGTAAGATAAAACGAGCTTTTTGTCGTTTCTTATCACTCTATTTTGAGCTTGGCAATAAACCTGTCGCTAAATTACCCAAGCATTAAGGAAAAGGCAGGGTTCGGTGTTCCATGCGCCCCACGCGCACGCCTTTCCCGTATAAAGGATTCGAAGTAAATAACAAAACTAAAGCTTTGATGAACGCGCGTATACAAAGGCGATTTGTTTTACGCATTTGTTTCAGAAAAGTTACTACTGCTGAGGCCAGCACGTGCGGCGCGTGGAACGCCAATTTTTACATTCTCCTTGATGATCGGGTAATATATATCAATAGGTCTATTATCTCTAAACGGGATGCTGAAGTGGTTTTGTCTTTGGGGAAACACACTCACATCTTTTTCATTTGACCTTGAGAATCACGAATAAAAAAGTATATTATTCTTCAATTTGGTGCGCGGAGGCTGCACAAAATCATTTTCAAAGTATCACCCAAGTCCCTTCTTCCCGGTGCGTGACGTCACAAGAGAAGTTTCCGGAATCTTCACTCTCGCGCATCTTCAGCGCCTATCAAAGCTATATGCACGCGCACCCTCGCTATTTACAAAAAAAAAAAGGTCCGAAAAAGACGTCACGACTGGTGTCAGTGCCGGAGAATATATTTGGCAAGCTTGCAATTGCAGGCGCTGCCAACACGAGCGACACGCGCTAGGCGGCCGAACGATCCTTGCATGAAGTAACTACTGGTCGGATATTTTTCTAGTTTTCTCGCGTTCAGTTACATCTTCGGAGAAAGCGAACGTGATATTCAGGTACACGGGATAGAAATGCTCTGTAATTCGCCTTCAACTATTTTTTTTGTTTCTTTAAGAGTCTTTTAGCTTTTCTTTAATCATGTTGCGAGAGAACAAGGGTTGATATTCTGACTGAGGGCTTATGAACGAGAGGGGCGTTGCTAAAGTCGGCAGGGTTTGTTTCTCCAAGATTAATTGGTTCACGATAGTGTTTATAGGGTCCTGCTGCAGCCTTAAGGAAGGTTCACATTGGACCATCTTAATTCTTACGTTACGGTACGAAATCTTGCGTACAAGCCACCAGGACATCTGTGCTTTACATTAATTGTGGCTACCAGTTTAGAGGGAAAACCTGGCACGCGACATGCAAGACACGAATGTTTCGGTGACTTACTTTTAACATAAAAAATGCAAGAAAAAGGTGCAATGTGAACCAACCTTTGTTTGCTGCTCAGGGGGGATCAAACAATTGGCCCTAGGCTGCCTTTTTATTTTTTGTACGCTTTTGGCTATCGTTAAGAACAGAGCGAAGCTGATTTCATAGGTCTTCCATAGTCCCTGAAAGCTCATAAACCTCAGGGCGTGTCATGCCCCAAGCATCTTAATATCTAGCCAATAAAATTGCGGCATTAGCCAACGAGAATCCCAAAGAACGAATCCCGAAATATGGAGCGCGAACGGACTAAGTCAGGTCGTGCGTTTTTAAGCGATTGACAGCTTCACAAACGCATTCCTTATTTTGTAGGTGCTCCTCGCTTCATGATACCTACTTGGGCATTCCTATCGGCGAATGCCGTAGGGCTATTTGGCTGAGAAGCCATGAGGAGATGCCAGTGACATTCCGCGCCATGCGTTTCTCAAGTTGACGGTGATAATATATCTGACAAAACCAAACAGCTTTATTCGCGCACTAAATAATCTTCGGGAGCTCGACTTCTCCCCAGGAAAGTTTGTCGCGTGTTGTTCGCACTCAAAAGGGGTTCCTAACAACATGTACTTGTCATGTCTGCGGGCAGCATTAAGGCGAAAACATTAACTGTGCCATGGAGCGAATCGGCGTTATCAGCTTTTGAAGCCGCGCCTAATGGCACCTAAATTTCCCCGTCTAATGGAGCGAAGCCTGTAGTCTGTAGCAGCTGGCGAATTGATGGATAACCTTCCACTGGCTCGCGCGCGGCATAGTTCGAAGAAACGCCACTCCACACTCTATGGCGCTGCGGCACCCCGCCGAGAAGAGCAGAAACGGCCACGGCGCCGAGAGGATCAGAAGCGGCCGCGGCGCGAAGAACGACATTCATGCTTTCGCATTCACAACTCGTGAGAAGCGCTTAGGTGTCCTCGGAATTTTCGTTGTATGTCTGTCTAATCTGACCAGGCCCCGAGCGTCCAGGCAACGCCCTCTGCCGGATCAGCAGGCACGCATCTACGTATATACATACTCGTAAACCCATTTACGGCTCCCGGAGCTTCGGGGACATCACCAACTCGCACGACCAGCTGCCACGACGTAATAACTGAACAACGAGAGACGAACACGCACTTCACACAGAGGAGCAAATGCACACATATGTGCTTTACCAAATACTCTCTCTCTCTCTCAAAACGTTCCGACGACGAAGCGGACCTTTCCGAAACAAAAAGCGTCATTTTGGGATTACCAGCCGGTCCCAAAGTAGATGTCACCCTTCCCAATATTAGGCCTCGTTGTCTCGAGGGTGGGCTATGCTCCATTTCACCTTTCGCTGAACCGCAGCGGAAGCTACGAGCCATCGGAGCCGACCCAACACCGCGTGGACATCACGTGATCTCCTAGAGGGGCGCAGCGACGCACGGGATTCCTAATCACGTGATAGCTGCACAGTGCCCGATCAATAGAACCCGGAAGACAAGGCCTGCGCGTGACGTCATCGTTAGTGGGTCCCTGACCCGCCCCAAGCGGCGAACACACTCAAGCTCGACGAGAGTCACTGTAAAGCGGCAGACACGTCACTCTTGGCATCGCCGCGTGTTGGCGCCATGTTTGTTGTCAGACGCTGCAAGGCACGCTGTCGTCTATGCTGATGCAACCAGGGCAGTGCTTCGTAGACCCACTTGCAATGACGTATTGGGGGAAAGGTGCAGTCCCTGTGTTTTGGGCGGTATTGTCTATAGATTGACTGGGATGGCTTTTTTTAACGGCAATCCTCGGCGGTCCACGCTAAGGTGAAACGGAGTATAGTCGTTTCCAGGCCCTCCTCCCGTTCTCTTCCAAACAATTTTCTCTCGCGGTTTTGTCACCGAGCTCGAGCAGAGAGACAAAAGAGCGGCGATTTGGGGGCGAAATTATATGGACGGGGAAATGGGAACGGCTGGGTGGTCCTTCTGAGCTCGTTGGTCGGGCAATCGTGTCGATGTTGCCTCGAGCCTTCTTTCGGTGCCCCGCTCGAGTCGGCGGGCGAATTATGTCGTCTCACGCGATGGATCCTCTGTTTCTTCGATGCGTGTTTCTCTTTCGCTGGCCATAGTTCTTCTCGGCGAAGGTGCGTACTGCTGCGAGATGGCTGGACGATGCTGCTGCGTCATTCCTGTTAGTCAATGCTAAATCCTTGGTACAAAAAGTGCTTGCAATAAGTGTAAATGCCACGTAAAGGATAACATTATTCGGTTACTTAAAAGAAATGAAGCGCAATCTGAACTTAAGCGTGAAAACTCGAAAAAGGCAGCACTCAAATCTATCCATTTCTAATAAAACGAACCTGGCGGGTATCCCTGCTTCTGAATTTGTGGGATCTAGTGGTCTCGCGCATGGCGCGTACACATAATGACTCTACACCTTTTTCACAAGGGCGACGCCATCTTGAAATATCGTCACTTCCAGTGTGGGCGAAAACATTGTTTTGCCGTCGCCACGCCGATAGAACACATTTAGGATATAACCGTAGCCGTCACCCATTCTTGACTTGTCTCCCTCTATTTGTTTTACTAGTCCCGAGTGTTTTATTATTTTTTCGTTTCTCAACACCGGCTGGATATGCCTACCAGGTAGCTCGGGATCAGAGCAAGCGAGAAAGGTCTGTAGTCGCCTACAGTTTAAAAAACGAAGGGCATCCCCTGCCTCCGCTTATCTATCCGCAGCCAATAAGAACTTGACATTTTCCGATAAGAACACCGGAGAACCAATCGCAAAGTGAGAAGCGTGAACACAATAAACACCACCCGGCGTCTCTGAAGCTCTCGCTGACGATTGGCAAGAAGACGGTTTCGTGGCTTCATCTTATGGTCCCTATCTCTGACGCCACGAGCCGGATCATCAATCGCCAGCGAGCATTTTGACGGTACGTGTAATAGGCACGGCGGAAGTTTGGACCAATCGCGTCCTTTATCCAGCGTCGTCAACGTTGACAGTCTGACACTGGTCTCATCTCCATTAATAAAGGTAGAATGCATCATACTCCAGACGTGATAGTGAGCGCTTGGCCAGTCGGTTTAAACTGAAAGCCCGAAGACACTCTGCGGGTGTCGGTACTTGCGATATAATCGCAAACCCAGGATGGCGATTCAAATGGCGACTATGACGACTTGTGCGACAAGGAATAGTGCAGCAACCGGCACCTTCAAGGTCCGTACAAGGCCTTTGAAGGCATTGCGGAAGGAATGAAGCGATATATTTCTGCATGCTTAGTGCACGAGCAGGTGGGTAGGACCTTAAACACATTGCCGAGCCGCAGCTGTACATGACTTGCACATGACGTCTGCACATCCAGCTGAAGGTCATTCTTACTTGTTCTTGACGAGAATAGATTTATACGGTACGAAGTGTTGACTCCAATTGCTCCTAGCGTCCTGTGCGGTCCATCAAAAGCTGAAACGGTGTGTAGCTCCTCAGACGCTCTCGGAGAAAACCGTCCAGGAAGCTTACATCGGGAAACAAACCCCGCTCACACCCGAATAAGTTATTCATTCGTTTCTTCGTGCGCAGCTGAACTCCGCTATATTTGTCGGAAAAGCCGTCCGTCTGCGCTCAACCATGGGCAATCAGGGACAGACACCGCCCGAAGCGACTGCCGCCAGTTGGTTACACACGACGCATTTGGACCGGAATGATGTTTCCGCCAAAGAAACCGGAATACATACGAAGCTCGACCCAAGCGCGTACGCCAAACTTGCATCCGAACGTGCCCCGTGGCGTCGCGAGCAATCCGAGATTTGTCGAGAGCTCGAACGACGGACAGAAAAGAAAATAAAAATAGCCCCTAACAGCTCCGCTGTAAAAAAAAGGGGCCCGAGTCGTCGGCGGGATCTGACGGATCGGTCTTTAATTAAGGCGGACGAGTATTTAATAACCGACTTCCTGCACGAGTGACCCTCGGATACCGGCGGCAATTTGGCAGGACCCTCCACAAT
Organism: Ixodes ricinus; assembly: GCA_037355805.1. NCBI lineage: Eukaryota > Metazoa > Arthropoda > Arachnida > Ixodida > Ixodidae > Ixodes > Ixodes ricinus. Next base: position 9,539 of record JAZHYW010017030.1, on the reverse strand, counting down.
GCGCGGCTAATGCGGGTTCTGGAAGCTTGGCGCTTGCGTAAGATTGAGCCCCGCGCGATGATGTACGCCAAGGCAAACAGTATGCTTTGCTTCGCTTGTTATGCAAATCAGATGGGATATCAAGGAGAAAGAAAGGGCGGGGGGGGGGGGGGTCGTTCTTTATTATACGGCGTCATTAAGATTTTTTTTTGTCCTGCGATTACAAAGAGTTTTCATCCGGATCCAGGGAGACGGAATTGTAGGCTGAGATTTGCATTTGGACTACCGGTGATGAGGTTTGTTTCTGAGGCGACTGTCTGCTTGAAAGTGCAGGTGTTTTGGAATGGGATGCGAATGAAGCGCCCCTGGTTCATGGGCCTGGCATACGTTCAGTTGTATGCGTTACCTGTCGCAGTCTGTCGAACACTCTCTTAAGATGCAGTTGCACTGCTGAGACAGTATAGAAAGAACTCGGAATTCGCTGCAGACATAAAGACATATTTACCTGGGTACAGGCCTGAAGCCTGTGCGAAGCATGCTTGATAGATACAGGTTACGGCTGGAAGGATTGGTACACTTGGCATGACTAGTAAAAATTCGAATTCCAAACGATCATCACTAAAACTGCAGGTACGGAAACGTCGTTTCGCAAAAAGATTTTGTTTTTGTTTGTTTAAAGCTCATGTCGGAATGGGTGAGAACAAAAAATAGAACGAAAATGGCGGCCGTGCATTTTCTGTCCATACCGGACTGCACTTCGTCTGCGTACTGATTTGCAAACTCGCTCCCAGGTGACGTGGTGAACGTAAAAACGCATGAGAACATCGTAAGAGAGGCTGGTGACGAGCAAGAAAATCGCGAGAAACAATGATCTGAACAAAGTATATGGAGGTTGTTGCAGCTTCAATTTGCGTTTAGAAACACGCTTTGTCGAGTTTCACCGGAGTTCTCAAGGTTAGCTGTTAAAATTATAGGCTTAGTTTGAGGTCAGCGATCTGTGGAGGGGTTGTTAGTTCCCGCCTGTTGTCGGCGTCAAGGTTGTGGGTTGGGGGAAGTGATTCAGTCCGGGTCTGAGGTTGGCTTATTGATCTTGTTTACGAACTGCGGGGGAGTTGGGGAAAGGGTGGAGTGGAGAGAGCGTTTGACAGTGTGATGTCATGCGCCGGAGAGATGGTTGTTTGTGGTCCCTATAGACCTTTTCTGTGTACTCTCGTCCACAGCCACCTAATAGGCGTATCCGGTATGGGCGACGAAAAAATAATCCAACGTTTCAACCTGCAAATAGTAAAAAAATAAAGGGGAGGCAAAACGAGAAAGTGTGACGGTTACGCTTATATCCTAAATGCCTTCTATTGGCGTGGCAAAGGCAAAACAATGTTTTCGCCCATACTGGAAGTGGCGTCAATTCAAGATGGCGGCGCACTTGCAGAAAAGGTCTATAAGAGAGGCTGGAAGAATAAATGTTCAGCTGAGTTTGAAACCTGTGTTTGTGTTGTCCCATTTTTTTTGTCCTACGTCTCGGGTTTTACAATGTTGAAAGAAACAGTTCCTTTTCATAAAAAAAGTAAACTATAAAGCGGAAGAATGTTTGTTTCACTTTTCGTCTGTTACTCGTTCGCTTCTCCCTACGTGCTATCTGCGCCTAGCATGGATGCACGCACGGATAGCAGACGACAAAATGAAACATATATTCGCCTGGCATTAGAATTCATTACTTGATCAGGGAGTGAAGTTCGCTCCTTTCTAAACCGGACAAGGAAACTGCATTATCGTTCATATATTTCGTTCAAATCATTATTTTCGCGGTTATCCCGCTCGTCGCCAGCCTCTGCTATGACTGTTCTCAGCGTTTTTGCTATCACTACGTAACCTGGGAGCGAGTTTGCAAACCAGTGTGCAGACGAAGAGCAGTTCGGTATATGAAAGAAAATGCAAAACCGTCGTTACTTCTCTCTTTTATTTTTTATTTATGTTTTTTTTTAATTTCACTAGCTCCGAGTTGAGCTCTCAATAAATTAAACAAAGAAGCACTTTGCAAAACGACGTTCGCGTGCCCAGTTTTGGGAATGCACATTTGAAATTTTGCACGGCGTGCCAAATTGAAGGTCCTTAAAGCCGAGGCTCATATGTATGCTTGGAACATGGACACGTTTATGTACAACCAACGTTACAGGAGCGTCATCATATAAGGAAGAAGCACGCGTTAAGCACTATCCTATCAGCAACGAGTGAACTCTGACTTAAGAAATGATCGGAGCGTCTTCTTTCTCGCAAGCGGAATTCGGGAGAGCCATTCGTCGCAATCCACGTATACGGAGCTCGGCCGAAGACGGGGCTGAATTTATCTTTGCACTTTTGGCCCAATAAGAACAGTCTGTGACGTGACGCAGCGAACATTACGTACGCACATGAGACGTCGTGCTAAAAAGAATAGCGAAGACAGTTTTTTTTCGTCTAATCATACTTTTAGTTACATCAATCGTCGAGCAAGTTCTTCGCGGAAGGGCGGACATGCAGAATTTTTAGAGAGCAGAAAATTGTTCGACATCGTTGCATTGCGGTTATCTGTCACCCACTCTTCCAATGTGCCTGCTGACGTCATATGTAGCAATAGGCACGAACCTCCATAATAGCACTCTCCCAAGATATTGAGTGATGATGTGGAAACAATAGCACTTGCTGCGACATATGGCGTGTACTTATTAGAAAAGGGCCACCGCACGTCGATTTAGCGGTACCAAAGAAAATGAAAGAATGGTAAGAATAATAAAAATATACGACCGTTATTTCGGTTTCAAGGTACAGCGAGAAAACAACTGTTCATCTCGAGGACGTGGAGAAAAAACAAATCTTCACGCGGCCTCGGCTGAGATGACCGTTTCAGGTCCTTAATTGCTCCGGCCACCGCGTTGACGGCGTCAGCTCGCACATTAAATCCGATTCCTGTCGTCCAACAAATGTTCCACGGACAATGCGACCCGTCGAAGACGAGACGGGAGATGGAACTCGAAATGGAGGCTGTTTTTGATTATACCCACTCCGAGACATTGTGCTGGGGCCATCGCATAATGGGTCTCCTCTGTTTGCGCCGTCATCACGGGCCGCTCATTCGGACCGTGCCTCTGAAAACTGATTACCCGAGCGCTTGATGAAGAACGCCTCACTGTTTTCAGCCGCTGGCAATTCGCATGCTAATGTGGCGGGCAAAGCGGGTTCCAGCGGTCTCAAGAACGGCTAAAGCCCAGTTGCCGCGTGCGATCATCTCATGCATCAACTCATTGTTTACAAACAACAGCATTCGTTCACATGAGCTGCGCATGTGTGCTGTGGTGGGGGAAGGGGGACGGGGGGGGGGCGCTGTGCAAACGTGTAGCAACCAGTTCTTTTACAGCGAAGCTGTCTATGGCTAGAGTTCCGTGGATTTTTCATGTGCGTCAACGAAAACTCGCGCGCCCTCTCTCTGTCGTCGTTCCAAGCGCTTGCGTGCCTAGTTTCCTTCCGCTCTCACGGGGTGGCGGTCCCGTCGCGCGTGTCTAGTTTCCTCCGGCTCCTCGGGGTGGCGATAGTTCGTACTTTGTTCAAAATTCTGTGCCACGTCTCTGTTGTATGCTAAACAGCTTCCCTAGTCAACCACCTTCACAGTGTGGAATGGCTCATGATTTTTTTGAAGAGTGAAGCATCCGCACGTGCAACGTTGGCCAGTCAGTGCCACCGTCCTTGCGTGACGTCACAAACATGAGTGTCTATAGTCACTGAAAATTTAAGAAACTCAGGACGTGTTGAGTCCTGAGAATGTTATTACCGCTGTGACACACTAAAACCTTTTGGTGTTTGTATTTGTATTGGTATTCCTCATTTACCTCTGAAGTGTTAGGTCATCACAGAGGGCACACACCCGTAGGTCTCTGATGCCTCGCAAATTTCTAATAGACATATACATCACATAGAGGTTTGTATATGTCTATCAGTAATTTCGGACCTCGAGCGCTAGAGATCGAACCAGACAAATTTCAACAGTGACCATTATCTTATTCAAAAGTTATAAGTGATCTTCTCAAATGTTCGATGGGAAAACCGGGCCCATTTTCGCCCGTTTTAGGTAACTGACGCCATAGAGCTTCGTGCTTTCGAGAGCTCTGTCAGCCCAGCCATTTTCCCATTGAAAATTTCAGAAAATAAGGTAAAACTTTTGATTATGATAGCCGGATTCGTGCTGACACTTTGGCATCTGGTTCGGACCTCTAGGGCTACATTTGGGACCGAGAATAAGCGCTTGGCGAAGCGTTGGTTATTTTTTTTTCGGTAAAAAATATTTAAAAAAGTTTTTTTTTGTGCGTTTAGAAGCCCTCCGGGAGACAGGCTTTTATATAGGAGAAATGAGGAAAGGAGATAGACGGAACAATGGGGGGGGGGAGGTGCAGTTGTGGAATTGTGAAGAAAACGAATAGAGTTCTTGCTGAACTCTTTCTCAGTTTTGCAAGGGCACCTCTCAGTTCGTTGGTTAGCGAACGCCAGAGCTGGCAAATTCGGATTAAGAATGTGTTTGCCACACTGAAGGGTGTAACTCAGCTTGTCTCGGGGCTAACAATGTCACAAAACCAGTGCCGTGCCCAAAGTACTAATACATCGTACAAAATTCAGACTAAAGACAAGGCCGTGTTTCTTCCTTGCCAAATCGACCGTCCAAACACCGTCCGCAGACACTTTCGAAGCATACAATGTGTATTAAGCAAAATACGCTCCGGCCACGCTTGAAACATGCTCGAAGGTAGCTAGTGTCATGCATGTTTGCAAGTGATATCGTGTTTCTTGTATCGATGTAAGAGCAATGTGACTGATGCCCTGGACTTCTGCTGAATAGCCTAGAAACCGAATGCTGGCTTTCTTAGCAGTATCCTCAAGCTAGTGTTTTTTTTTTACGAGCAACAAGTTGACAAGCAACACACGCCCTATGCAGTTTTTGTATGCACAAAAAAAATGGAGATGCAGTGAAGCAGCACGCACGATAGTGGAATAATGGTGATTTTATGCGAGAAAATGTATCTGACGCGCTCTGACCTCATAAAAGGAAACACTGCCTTTGTTTTGTGGGTGACCGTCTCCTCAATTACAAAGGTTACGAGCGCGTTCCTTCATACTTGGCAATTGATCACGTAAAACGTGGTTCAAGTTCAAGGTATATATCTCCATATGAATGGCGTTGCTGCGGGCAATAGTTACTCAACGTAGTCGCTAAAAATATTTATCTATGCTGGGCGTCATTAAAGTTTTAACCCGATATATCATCACCCTTTATTCTACTCATTTAATCGACTCATTTACAGTGAATATCAAAGAACCGATTCTCAGACCCTCATGAAAACGAGCAAACTACCACCCCTGGAACATCGTCGTAGGATATCTCGTATTAAATTTTTGCACTCACTTTATAACCAAACGTTATTTCTTATTTCACGGACCTTCCTTAAACCTCTCACAACAAGACGCACTAGAGGCCATCATCAGGATTCTTTGACACCAAACTTTGTTCGTACTAACCTGTTAAAATTTTCGGTAGTGAATGTGCCTCGTCTTCAGGAGCATTTGAGTGGGTCGTCAAAGCTCACGCACGACTCCTTATCTATATTGCATCCGGCATCTGGAACATTCTACCCAGAATGTTCGGCACTGACTAGCAAGGTCATTCTGACTCCTTATCTTTTACAACTCGGGATAAGAGTTAACACGAATCTCCTAGGTGTACGAAGAAGCGTTCCGTCTCGGTCATGCACGCGGCAATGTAACTCATCCGATGTTATGCGGAGTGCAAGTCGTCTGCTTCTTTTGCAAGGGAATTGTGGTGACATCAGAGAGACACCGAGCTCTGATTGGCTCTGATTGAAGGATAGTGGGTAGACCTCAAAGCAAGCTGCCTTGATGTCTACCCACTATATTTCCTTCAGAACCAATCAGAGCTCGGCATCTCTATGACGTACACCACAACCCCTGCAAAGGAAGCACGACGACTTGCTCTCAGCATTATCCAGCTACTTCGCTATTCGGGGTCTTACTTAAAACTGAAGGAACAGTAGGATTTTTGGTAAGTGTAATGATAACAAGCAGGTACAATACACACCCATATCACGAGCCTTAAAAACGAAGTTCGGTGTCTCAAACCAATCATGTTAGAGTCAAATTAATTGATTTTTCATTACAACGCATGTCAACTGCAAAATGAAAAATAAGGCCCGACGCTGCTTTGATATCATGTTCTAACCAGATGTGTGTGTTTTTTTTTCTCGCTGTATTTTTAGCAGATCTTCATGCGTGTGATGATTTTCTTCAGACGGTATCGTATCGCACGCCAATACAATTCGTTTACATAAACCCGGTGAGTTTTCTTAGGTCTGCCGTGTTGCAAATAATTACAAAATCAAAATCGGATCACTGCGCCCAGACAGCACACCACGTCGGGCCAACATTGGTATTTAATCGGCAATCAATGGTCCAATGTTGGGCCAATGTAACACTATGTGCTACCGACGTTGGTGGTACACTGGTATATACTGGCCAACATTGGCCTGTCTTTGCTAACGGCTTACCAACGTTGGCAATCAATTGGCTTAGGCTGGCCAACATTGGCCTATCTCAGCCAATGGCTTACCAACGTTGGCTATCGATTGGCTTAGGCAGGCCAACATTAGCCAATCTCATCCAATGACTTACCAACGTTGGCAATCGATTGGCTTAGGCTGGCCAACATTGGCCTGTCTTAGCCAAATGGTTACAAACATTGGTAATCAATTGGCTAAGGCTGGCCAACATTGGTCTATGTTAGCCAATAAGTTGCCAGCATTGGTAATCGATTGGCTTAGGCTGGCCAACATTGGACTGTCTTAGCCAATGAGTTACCAACATTGGTAATCGATTGACTTAGGCTGGGCAACATTGGCCTGTCTTAGCCAGTGGCTTACCAACGTTATAATTATTTGGCTTAGTTTTTTAATGTGCCGATCGCGCACGCTGAGAACAGTCTGTAGATGTGGCTCCTGGAGGGGAACGATTCTTCTGTTTTCACTCGCACAGCAAGTTAACACCTGAATTAGAACGCTGTATGCATTGCGAGCTCTAGCAATTTTGAACGTCCACGAAGAAAAAACGCCGTAGTCGGTGATAAGGTTAAAAATAAACGCTGGGGAGGGGATCGCACCCTCCAGATCCTTCGCTCTGCAAAAGTGAAAAGAGATGGGAGGAGCTTTTACCACCTGTCACCGACTATAACTAACACGCGTCATCCCAGAACTGATAGCTATGCTCAGTAAATTCCACACGAAATACAAAATACACACTTCCTTCGATTTGTGTGTATGTTTATAAGGCGAAAAGCATAGTGCTTCTTCTCTTATGCCCATTTGGTGACGCAGCCATTAAACGTTTCCAGGGGGGGGGAGGGGGGACGGACGCAGGGTTCAACCCCGAAAGCTACCAGCCTCCCCACTATCTACGATACGGGTGTATTGTCAGCTGTATGTGAACTTGAAAAGTATCAAAGCAACCCGCTTTCGCTGAGCCGCAAAACACGGCCTATAATTCAGACCAAACCGGACAAGATAAAAAATAAATAAAAAGCCCTAACATTTTTGGCAAGAAACAAAACCTTAAAGCAAATATCCAGCGATTAATTAAGCAATTGCACGTCTTCACGAATAAAAAATCACGTTGAATGAAGATCTCGAACACCCTATGTTTGAGGTAGGAGGTGACAGAAGTTGATGAGCATTTCAATCTGCAAACAAAGGTTTTCACGCAACATATAACAGAAGAAGCTAGAAGTATATGTCTGCTTGCCCAAAAATGACTTCAAAGTGCGTACAAAATTCGACGACTGCAGTAATGACCACGGTAGTGACAACGCCCGCAGAAATATAAACTGTAATAAAGCCAATGGGTTTTCAACGTTGGCAGTCGATTGGTTTAAGCTGGCCACCATTGCCTGTCTTAGCCAGTGGCCTACCAACGTTGGTAATTGATTGGCTTAGTCTGGCCAACAGTGGCCTGTCTTAGCCAATGGCTTCCATCATTGGTAATCCATTGGCTTAAGGCTAACCAACGTTGGCCTGCCTTAGCCAATGGGTTACCAACATTGAAAATGTGTTGGCGCAAAGTATCAGGGTGCCTCGTTTTCTGGAACCGAGCTTTAAAAACGAGTGAAGTACTCTAGGCAATGAAAATCATTGTTGTAAGAAGGCGTCTTGATAAAAAGGCTGCTAGGAAGACGCTGTAATAAATAAGTTATTCATAAATTAAAACTAATTGGTAATCTTTATTAAATAGTTATTTGAGGGCAAAGGTGTCAAATGAAAAGTCGTATTTTGAATAGATTCTTGATGAAGGAGTTTACAACATGGTACACACCAGGCAGCACGCTTTCTTAGACTAGCTATGAGGCCAAGATTGGTCCTTGGCCGTAGTAGACTGAACCGGGGCTGCCAGGGAATTCGGTGAACTGCCAGCATGCATGGCGTCTCACTGTATTTTCCGGGCACCGGAAAATACAGTGAGACGCCTGTTGTCTCTTTTTGGTCCGAGCCGACCAGAGTAGACGGGCGGGTGGCCACCAACATTTACGAAGTTTGTTGCGCTTCACTGTATTCACGGGCCCCAGTGATTCCACGGAACTACAACGGAGTGGTTTTGGGTGTAGTTTATTGGCTTTACAGGATACAGTACGCCAAGGAACGAGTGGCGCTGTCCTGAAGCTCTCAGAAAGGCGCAAGTCTCGAAAATCAAAAGATAGTTCATTAGTGTAGAGAGCGAGAGCCGAATGAACGCAATAATAGTGTCAACAAATTGATTCCTCGATCCACGAAACATTCCCAGCATTCATGTCTCAAATCGCCACATCTGAAACTGGAAAAACCCGCGTTATAATTTCTTTATGCTTATTTTTCCGCATCACGCATCCAGTTGCCTAACCGAAGTGTCGACATCGCAGGCCTGCTCTGCTTCAACTTAGAATGAACCGCAGCACATGCTGCTGGGCTCTCTTTTCCAGCTATCAGGCGCCGGTACGGTGATGCGATGCGTGAGATGCGCCAAGCACTGAAACGGCTCCGATCCCTGCAGCGAGTTTCAGGCGGTCTCAACGACAAAGCAGCCCTCTTGCAACACCGGTGAGCTAACGGTGCCTGGAATTCCCACGCTCACATTGCAGCGAGAGCGAGCTGCAGTCGGTCAGATCGGGAGGCGCAGTCGGTTCTCATCGTCGCGATTGCTAGGCCGTTCGCTCTGTCTTGCATGCCGGCATTCCAGCTCAGCTCGCTGGAGGCTGCATGCGGGCCAAATACACAAGTCTATAGCGCGATATAGTGTCGTTACAACGTGTAAAAAGTAGTGCTCACCTCGACAGGGGCGCGAGCAGCGGCGCTATGGCGTCCGTGGTCGCCCACGTCGAGAACGACGAAATATACATTAAAAACACTTTTTAACGCCCGAAACAAATATTTAATTGGTTAATCGTGAATTTTTCGCCACCTTAGGGACGTCCTATTACCTCGCTGTTTTGCAAATTCCTCTAAATA
>JAZHYW010017029.1:0-52376 GCA_037355805.1 Ixodes ricinus | reverse complement strand
CCAGAGCTAGAAGGAAGCGAGAAAAGCTGCGCCAAGGCGTTCGTTGCCTGCAACAGGGGGCGAGAGGAGGATAGGGGCATGGGGCACCAGAGCGGGGGTCTGCTCTCGTGTAGGCAACATTGGCGCATATCCTTTCCCAATCCTCTCCCCAAGGCGCCGCCATTAAAGTGCAAACGCTCTCCAGGATTTGAGTTGCGCCCACCCTAACTAGAGCCTCTATTAACTGGCAGCGGCCGCAGCGACCCCTGGTTGCATGTAATATCGCAAGAGCCAATAGCAACACTACACTAACTTTTTCTTTCAGCCTTGACTAATCGAAGCAGTTGGGTCACACCCGAGCCATTCAGTGCCCAATTCGTCGAAGCATGCGGCGTCTCGCGCGAGAAGGTAGCAGCGACGCAGTCCTTTGTCCCGCCTAACGAAGAACAGCTGGAGTTCAATTACCAGTGGGTGTCGTCCAACCGCGCCGAAGGCTCGGGATGCTCAGGCGGTGCGCCGCCTTCGTTGCTAGCAGCCGTCCTCCGCGGCCACGGTGGCGTATCTTCGACAAGACGCACCGGAAGTCGAGACGCTGCGTACGTCGTTCAACTACGCAGCCAAGTCAATCCAAGAGCAAATCCAAGAGCGAGGGGCGGGGCGTGTGAGTTTCAAATGTGGAGAGGTTGTGACACCGACTAAATTACGTCCTGTAACGTAAATATTGCTAAAAAATTTTTTTTCGCGTAAGATTTGTTTTGTGACATGCTTCTCCCAATTAGGCTTTTTAAAAAAACACTTTTTTTTGCAGTTACCCTTTAAACAAGACAGTTTCAAATAGAGGTTAAACATAACGGCGACATAGGACATTCTTGTCTTACAGATGCTCGCACACGTATCGGTTCAGTCAACTCCTTGTTCACAATGAGCAGGGTTGGGCAGAAATACTCAAAGATGTATTTGGAAATACAAATACTGGGATACATCAAAATAGTAGCTGAAATACTGATACTAAAATATATCTGTAAAATGTATCGCGATACGTATCGGAAATTCGGAAATACATTTTAAATAGAGGCGAAAAGTCTTTGGAGTTACAAATACAGGAATACATTTTAGGGAGGGCAGAAATACAAGTACAGAAATACTGATACTGCAATACGTTTTTCAAATTTATTTGAGGCGCCAACTGAGATTAAGCTTCAAGTTTGAAGTGGAAGTTTTTGATCCCGAAATTACTTTCCCGTAGGCTTGGCACTTTGCCTTGAAGGTAGTGGTTTCGGACAACAAAATGTCTTCAATGGGCCTCAAAAAGAAAAAAACGCTCCATCAATGACTGATCGCCGTCCCTTCGTTGACATCCTGTCTGTCTGACGAGGGATGCGAAAAGATTTCAACCTCTAAATAAATTCTGTCACCCTAAGTCCAATCAAAACGCCACCACGCCCCTGTACAATAAGGACGCCCCTGTCAACATTGATCAGATAACGTCATGGTGGAATGAACTGGTATTCTTTATCTGTAGGTGTGGCCTTGAACATGAAATTTTACTACGCTGCTGAATGAAAGGACAATACGTACTTTCGTTGCAGGTTGCCTCGTTGGAGATCGTGCAGGCAGTGTCATTTGGAATTTTCGAGAATAGTGGGCCACCTGAAACATCCTGGAACACATGTCTTTTCTTCTGTTACGGTTGAGAAAAAAACGATACGGTGGCATCCCTGTTGTGAAGGTCCTTCCTGTCGACCCTCCGCCACCAAAGCATAAATTGCAGTCCTCATGTTTCGCTTAGCATCATCCAAACAGAGACCTCGCGAATTGCGACCTGATATTGCCGGTACAGGTGCGGATCACCAGAGCAGCGGGTCATGTTCACGTCGGCTGATGACGTACCCTTGAGCCGTGCAATATTACTGGCGCAGCCGCAGACGCATTCGAATATGTGTTGAGCTTTACTGCGTGAGTCATCCTACTATTTCAAGTGAACCACCAACAGGCTCGTGCTGCAACGGACTGTGACTCAGCTTTGCCGGCTGGGTGTACTGTGTACGCTAAGGCAAGAGAGACGGCTAGCAGCGGGCATTGGATGCCAGCAAACAATGACTGAAGAAATCCCTACCCTAAGGACCCGCGGCAGAAGATGCTCTAACTCCACTCCTGGCATGCCACCTGGTTTGAGTCCCCCACTACGCAACACTTCTCAAAAGAGAGAGGAGGACGCAAAGGAAAACAGTTTGGAGAATCGGAAGAAACCTCGGTGAGCATAGTAACAATGCTCCAGCATCTCATTGACCCTGGTGCCCTCAGAAGTAAAAAGAGAAAACGGTCGGACTTGTTTGTTTGTTTTTTCGAGGGGAGGGGGGTATTTCTCAAGAAATGTAACGAAATACATTTCACTCCTGATTGTATCGCGATACAAAGAAACGTTCCAAATGTATTTCCGATACAGGAATACAGATACAGGTGAAAAAAATGTATCGTGATACAGAAATACGGATACGAAATGTATTTCTGAAATACTATCGCGATACATTTGTATCGCGATACTGCCCAACCCTGACAATGAGCTATAGTGGTACACTCTTGGTACGCCCTTTTGACCCCGCCCAAGATACACTCACCCACAATTACGTGATTAAAAACATCGAAAAGAACATCGTGCTTCACACGATCAAAGACCTTATCAAAGTCCAGTTGAAGCATGGCAACTTGGCCCATGCCATCGTCCCATGCTCTCAAAACAGCTCGGGCAACGTGCACATTCCTCAAAATAGATAGACCCTACATGTATACCATGTCTGATGTTCTCCAATAAACTGGTGGGCAACACTCTGGAACCGCTTCGCTGGAATTTTAGCCAAAATCTTGTAATCTACATTACACAGAGTTATCGGGTGGAAACCAGTGACTTGACGTAGTTTTCGCAACGTCGTCACTTTTGGGAATCAACACAATGTATGTACGTGTGAAAAAGACGGCGGCAGTGCTTTCCTTTCGTATGCTTCACAAATGACTTCTAAAAAAAGCGGGGCGACCACGCTCCCGGTACATCTTATAAAATTAGGCGCATAGCCTGTCCGGTCCTGGTGTTTTCGAGCTCAGCGAATCGTCGATCGCTCTCTCGACCTCTTGAATATTGATCGGCTGCGTGAGACTTTCCTGCTCCTCTTCCACTAGTTGCGGAGGGATTTTCCACATATACGGTCCTTCCTTCCTTGAACTTGGGTTTCAAAAAACTTTCCTTTAGTGTTCGACGAAAGCCTGCTCAATACTGCTTGGGCTCGTGTTAATCACTCCGCTGTACTTGATCTCGCCAATTTCGTCGCGAAGCGCGAACCTTTTCTCATCTGCCAAAGACCGTTTTAGAAGGCTGCTCTCCCATCAGGTACTTCTCTGATCGAGCCCGAACAAAGCTCCGCGGTAACGCTCTTGATGAAAATGAGCCAAGTGTTCCTAAACTGTTTTCAAATATTTAAAAGCTCTGCCGAGCCGCTCACACTCAGCTCTTGACAGAGCTAGCAAATCTTCGTTTAGCCACGTTCGTCGCAACGTGCCTCCTATACTCAAATCGACGACCTTTCGATAGCAAGCATCTTCACTTCTTGCTTGGTGAACTCCCATGTCTCAAATATATCGCCCCGAGCGGTTAAAAAAGCAAAACATATTGAAAAGGTTATTTACCGTTCCAAGCAAACTTTCATCATCGATCAACTTTGTGTTAAGCTCCTACAGTTTCCAGTTAAACTTGGCCTTCGTCGGCTTTTTCGCCAATCGTTGCCGAAATCATGCACTGATCCGAAAAGAAAACTGGCGTGACGCGATTAACGTTGCTGCCGCGGAGGCCGACACGTAGACTCTATCTAGGCGGGCATGAGACGACGCTTGGAAATTTGTGAAACGGATCTCGCTCGTTTCATTCTTCACCGTTCCAGCGTCAACCAAGTCGAAGTCCTTGACTAGTTCGCTTAAAACTTGCACACTCTTGTCACTGCTCTGTCTCAAGGGCGATCTGTCGGCTGCCCCTTACAATGCAGTGAAAATTGCCAACAACACGATCGTTGTATCGCAATCTATAAAACGGCGTCAGTCACTAAAAAGGCTCGAGGTACACCTAAGCACTTCTTATGAGTTGTGAATGCGAAAGCACGCACGCCGCTCTTCGCTCCCTTCTTTAATCTGCGGCGTACAACGCGCTGACCTTGGGCGTGGAACGGTGGAGCCGCTGCCTCGCGGACACGCAGCGCCATCGGGTGAGCGATCGTTCAAACTGTCGTGTGCCTTGCGGCGCGAGGAAGGAACAGACAGCAACGTAGTTCCCAGCAGAACGAACCCCTTGGTTTATTCCATGCGCCGTATATATTGCCACGCGCCGTACAACCGATAAGAGGCGAGCGAACGCGGTGATCACTGATAACGCAACAGTGTGATAACACAGTCAGGATGACACCACACAAACTGACGCGCAGCGGCCAATGGGAGCCTCGTCGACGCGCGCCAGCCAATGGGACCGAAGTGTAAAAGGTGCCGTTGGCTAGCTTTGCGCGTGGTTTCATTAAGGTGCCGTTTTGCATGGTTTCAAAGCTGATGACGTCGGCTCGCTCCATGAGACAGTTAATGCTTTCGCATTAAATAGGAAACATGGTTTTTAACCGTACTAGGCGCATACGCACAGACAATTCGCCACTGAAAAGACGCCAAGAAAAAGATCGCACATAATGAACCGCCCTCTTCGTGTCAGTAGTTACAGCTCACTCCGACAAGGGCAGGGACTTTTTAAGAAAAAAGAAATATCCGGCAGAAAAACCAACCACGTGGGTGACACAAACTTCTGTACGACTGCAGAAAAGGTCTAAGCGCACTAGCAACCTGTTCCTCTCTGAGCCATTTTAGTCTCTTGCACCGCTAAGAAATCGGGTTTCTCTCTGAGCAGCGAGCGCTGCAATTGGTGTTGTTTTCGGGGCAAAGCTCCTTAGGGGCTAGCCATGTCCGTATGTCCGTCCAGCGTCGTCCGGCGTCCGGTGCTCGGGCTCCTGCTTGTAAGCTCACGTGCTCGTGAAAGGCAAAAAAAAAAAAGAAAACACGAAAAAAATAAAAAAATATGAAAAAAATAATTTAACCAAAAATGATGCAAAATTTGTTTGCGCACTCGACAGGATTCGAACCTGTGCGGGGAGACCCAAAGGGATTTCTAGTCCATCGCCTTAACCACTCGGCCACGACTGCGGGACGAGTAGGGGGCTCTGAGATGTGGTAGTAACTTAAGAGCTGGGGATGTCATGAATGAAACGTTGCATGTAGCCGCTCAACGTCTATACAGGAGAGGGCGCTGCGGTCAAATGCGTATATAATCGCGTTAAACTTTGCATGCATTGGCTCAACGTTTATAGACGAGAGGGCGCTGCGGTCAAATGCTCAAATGCGTATATAACCACGTTCTATACCACAGCATTCTCTTTCTGACATGGATGAAAACGAACGAAAGGCTCGGCATGCTGCGGCTCAGCCTCTACGCCGACAAGCACCACCAGAGCTTCGCCCCAATCAACATCATTCACCACGTGGAGATGCGGTCAATTTTTTTCCTGGCGCTCAAACCTCGGACATTTAGCGATGCGACCATTATTGCTCGTTGGAACGTACAAATCATGTGTTTGGTTGTAGAGCTTGCCTTGGCGTTCGGACGTCAGTACTTGTAACCAGGCGTTAGCCGCCTCACTTGCTGTTGAGTCGCCTCCGGTCATCTTGGGGGAAGGTGGGCGTGGGCTGAAATGCTCCTCTTCGCCCTCTCCATCCAAGGGTTGGGCCTGGGTGCCATGCACGGCGTCGATGGAAGATTCTCGTCGAGACCACGCTTGATGAACTCGGTGTCCTCGTCCATGGTGTCGTGACGTCCGGAAGTCGGGGGAGGGGGGAGGCCTTAGCGCGGGGTTGCGGTCTCCTCGAGTGGCGTCGCCCTGGGTGGGAATGCCGCGCTGCCTGCTTCAAGAATGCTACCAGCCACCTCCTTCTTATCCTCTCCGGCCGAGACTTCAGTCGAGCCGTCCGCTCCAACAGGATGACCGCAGGGCTCACCAGACGGTGGAACTTCGTCTCGCTGTTTCTGAGCGGAACGCTCAGCCTCGTCGACATCCATGGTTAGGGGCGAAAGGTCTTCTGCCGCCGCTCCACCAGTTACTTGGGCGTAGGTCTTCACGCACTCTTCCTACTCATGGCCGAAACGTGAGCACACCGAGCACTTTGGCACGCGGCAGTTGCGCCTGAAGTGCGCGGCGCGCTTACACTGCAGACAGACCCGAACCCTCCCTGGGATAACGATAAGGACGTTGGCCCCTGGAGCCGCAGCTGGTGAGGCATTCCGTCGGGCGTGACGCCGCTCTTCAGCGTCATGCGCGCCACCCGGGTAATTGACTCGATGCCTTCGAATCCTTCGACGCGCCACTTCTCGCGTGCAACTTCTATAACCTTGCCGAAGGGTTCCAAAAACTTGCTCACCGCGTCGTCGGTCACGTGATACGGAACCCAGTGGAGGCGTACACGAGCCTCCGTGCTTTTGGGATCATTGACCACAACACCTGCGGTCTTTCTCCTTCAACTCTTTGCAGTCAATAAGTCGCTGCTTGGCTTCCAGCGTTCGCAGCGTGGCCAACAAGACGTGGTTCACCTGGAAGGCCCCGAGCGCCATAATCTCAGACAGGACGGCACACCGCTTCACTTCTTGCCGGAAATCCTCAATACGATAAAGCGGCCTCTCAAATCACAGTGCAAAAGAACTGAACTTAAACTCGTTGCTTCCACTGGCCGGGAGGCAACGCCACCTTGTAGTCCTCGATAGATGATTGCGCAGCAAATGTAGAAGTACCGCGGCCAACTTGGGCCATCCTGACGTTGTTTCTTGTCCTTTTCTTTGATGGTCTACTCCGTGTCTCTAAATAACTAAAAAAACACGGCAAACTATCGTGACCAATTAATGGGCTATAATGAGGATACGGAATCAAAAGATCATGTCAGAAGTGGGATTCGAACCCACGCCCGGAAGACCGGACTGCGACCTGAACGCAGCGCCTTAGACCGCTCGGCCATCCTGACGATGTTTCTTGGCCTTTTCTTTTACAGCCTACACTGTGTCTCTAAAGAAATTTTAGAAAAGGACGCTAAACTATCTGGGCCGACTAATTTGCTCTTGTGAGAATACGAGAGCAAAATATCGTGTCAGATGTGGATTCGAACCTACGCACGGAAGACCGGACTGCGGCCTAAACTTAAACCGCACGGCCATCATTTTGTTTTTATTATTGCCGGGTACATGACACACACACGACCGACTCATGAACGCGGACAAAACAAGAGTGATAAGAATTGCCAGTCAGGCGTGCATTGCTGGGCCTTGTGGGCCTCAATGAAAGAAAATATCCTTGTAGTATTTTAATTTTTCGTTAAACCATCTGCAGAAACCAGGTGGTGGCACCAACCACCATTGGCGCCCGTGTGTTTAGGCTTGTGCCACCGTGGCGCCAAGCCCCATGTTGTTGACCCCTCATAAAGCGAGTACGGTTCAAGAACTCCAACGTGCCGGAGGTCTCTTTCTCCCGGGGCATTTTCCGCCCCCGGGCTCCACCGGTCACTACCTGTCATCGGCATGTAAAAAGCTCTTCAGTTCCGTGGGCCCGCGTAGGCTCAGCCCCTTCTTTCTTTGTACGAACTCCCGATTTTGGCGACGAGCGATTTACTACATTTTGGCGACGAGATTAATTAGAACAATCCTCTCACGAAAGTAGTCTTGTGCATCCCGCACATCAATGTCTGCAAATGCTCCAGATGCTGCGCAAACACAAGAGCACAACACAATAAAAAAGAGCTCCATTTTCATTATCGATCGACAGGAACCTGATAGCATAAAGGTCTAGCGGGAAATTTTTTCCAAGGTCCGCTGGAGGACGTCCAGAGAAAGACTCCATCCCAACATTCTATGAAGACATGCTCCACTGTCCCCAGACTCTTACGAAGAAAACAATGCGTACCCCACGGGACAAACAGGCCCTTTCCTCCATTGAGATACAGCCATCAGGCTCAAAATAGAAACGTGCGATTGTCATTCACGGATATTGTGGGTCATATTCAGCCTATTTGTGAACACGATGGGCATATTTCGAATTTCGTTGAAATATTCCATTAAAAACCCTCGGCCTTCTGTACTCAGATTCTCTAACTAGCGCTGCAAGTTTGGACGCCTTAACTTTTCTAATTGTTTTCTTCGTTTTTAATCGAACTAGCTCTTTCTGCTTAAATATCTCTTATTTGAAACCTTACCCATTTGATTTTTTGCCCGCTGTTATTCGTTCAACCGCAGCCTGAAATTGATTCCTGAAAATTTCATCTTTCAGAAGCTTCGAGTTTACGGGCTTGAGTTGAGCTAGTTGGTGCATTACTAGGATAGGGCCAGCTTGAACTTGGGAGACGAGTTCTTGGGAGTTCTTGGGAGAACTTGGGAGACGTCTCCCAAGTTCAAGCTGGCCCTATCCTAGTACTTCGAGTTTAGTTCACAAAAAAAAAAAACACTTTTTAAAGGCATTTTGACTGCCAAGAAAAAACTTGACAAAACAATGGTCACTGAAAAAAACTGGGTTCACTCTATACTCAAGACATAAAGGAATCAACTCACTCCACATATACGCGCGGTCTAAACGGGCGTTACTTGCACCTTGAAAATGCGTAAACAGAACATCGCGGCCGTTCCTCAGACATTCTCTACCGTCATCTATAGGCAGCGATTGTTAATTATACTACAAAGGCTCTCGGTACTCGAATAACGATAGGGTGTCGAACTTGACTTATTGCCTGCGGAGCATGCGCAATTAAAATCCCCCAAAATATTAGAAGACGTTCACTTTTACAATACTGGTGAATAAAATTAAAAAAGACACAAGCCGCTCTTCGACTTTTTTAGGAGAGTATACACAGATAATTCTCCATTCATAACCAGAAAACAAAAAATCGCACAAAACAAAACGACCCGTCGTACACGTCGTCACCTAATCTACGGTCGCCCCTAGACTTTGGCGTACGAGCAGCATACAGCCCGACGACCACCCGACCGCGTGACTAACGCACAAACGAAACACCCCGTGGCGTCTCGCAACCTTACACCTCCAACGCAAAGGCTGTTGTACGCGTCGTAGACCGACAACAGTACACAAAGTTTGACAACCGGTGACGCTTTACCGGTCAGAAAGGCATGCTCCATAAATTCGCTCATAATAACATTTCTATGGAGACACAAGACAAACAAAATAACAATCGCGTTTAGACACCACGCCACTGTCGCACGACGAAACAGCCACTGCACCGCCGGTGAGTTGGGTCAGTTCCTTGCACGCTCTACACAGTTCGGCCGGCATCCTGCAGCCCCAATCTGCAGTGCCCACCTGGGCAAGCGGGAACATTCACCTGCTTCCAAGGGTAACGTGGCTCCACGCTACATATCACTTCAGCTGTTATTTCAGAGTCGCAACAGGGCGTCGGCATTCCCGTTGTTTAACCCTTTACGGTGGGTGACCACAACGTCGTAACGCTGCCGCGCCAAAGTCCACCTCGCCAGTTTAGCCCCGTTCTGTGTGCTCGCGGTGAGGTAGGTGAGAGGTCGTGATCCGACACGACGTTCGTCCGCGCCCCAAATAACCAATAATCGAACTTTGCCCGATCATGGCAAACGCCTCGCGTCCGATGGTCGACCGGCGTATCTGGGTCGGCGTGAACCGGTGGCCTGCAAAAGCGATGGGCTGTTCTACGCGGGACCCTCTTATCTGCGCTAGGCAAGCGCCGGCAGTGGTCGCGGACGCGTCAGTGAAAAGCCAGTAGGGTTGACTCCAGTTCGCCGACACCTTTCTTAATCCCGCATCCTTTCTTTGGGAATCACGGAATGTAAAATCCTCGTTTGGCTCGCCTCGGCCTACCTCAGGATCTTCAATCTCGACTCTCTTCTCGTCAATGACGGCGCCCGGGAGAACTTCGTACTTGTCGTGTTCCCCGCCACCGTATCCGCCGACACCTGACTCCACTGAAGGCTCCCACTGAGACGACGGAGAAAACCCGGCGCCTCCCGAGAGTAGCGCCCAGTCCTCCCCCGTGAAAAGACAGTCTACCCCAGGGGCGAGCTCGTCGGTCATCGCGCACGTGATGTTCATTTTTGCGCCGTCCACGACCGTGGCGTCGTGGCGCAGCTGCAGCGGCAAACGAGCGAGCTCGGCCGTTACTGCCTGTCCGAAAGCCGAAATCAAGCGCATCGATCTCGACGGATCCCCCGCGCTCGTCGGCAACAGGCTTTCCCGCACGACTGTTTATCTCGCACCCTGTGTCGAGGATCGCGCTCGTCGGGACGCCAGCGCAAGCTATCTCGACACGCTGCAGGCTGGAAGTACTGGCCTCCTGTAGTGATCCAGTCGCTATCTTTGCCACCAATGACCCCAAGTCATCAGGAGGCGTCCCATCGTTCCCCACTACTACAGACTGGATACGCGGTCCCTTCGAGATAGTCGTGAGTTGGGCTCCCGGCTTTGGTTTCCTAGTCGGACAGTCCCTTTCCAAGTGACCCTTTCTCTGGCATGCGTAACATCGGGATGGACGGCCCCCTTGTCAGCCTTCGTGGCGGGCTCCGCGCCGTTATCCGCACTAGTCTCCACCACCTTGGCGAAACAACCCTTCCCCTCAGCCTCCTCGAATGTCTGGAGAATTTTGGCGATCCATCAGCCTTCATCCATCAGCTCTCCTCTCGGAAAATGAAATATTTCACACCGTCTTTGCTCAGGCGTTTTTTTTTACCCGATCTGCGACTATCAGTTCGACTAGGTCCTGCCCTTAGTGCCGATCCCACTCGCCTCCAGGTAATAAGTAAAATAGCCCCTCACTCTCTATGCGAATTGAGTCCACCCTTCGTCTTCTCTTTTAGACGCGCTTTCGAAGCGCCTGAGGCGCTTCGAAAGCGCCTCGAGACTGGCGTCAGTCTCAGCTTCTCAAGGACGGCTGCTTTCACCTTTTCATAGTCGGCGACCTCATCCACGTTCAGGCTTGCGAAAAGGTACCTCACCCTGTCCGACAGCGCAGACATAATCAAATTCACCCGATAGTTCCGGGGCATTCCGAGCGTCGAGAATATTTTTTCGACTTCCTCGAACCAAACTGGCACGTCCGCGTCGCAAGGCAGCTTACGACCTTTGAGCATATTGGCACATTGTGTGAACGGGTCCATGCGACAGCCGTCACTCGCGTCGGACCCCGAGCTTAACTCCGGTCGCGTCGTCTTTCCTGCCACCTAAATCCAATCCGGCGCATAGAGATGCGCTCCTCTGGCTCGAGTCTGAACAACTCGCGCGCGTGCTCCAACCCGAGTCGCTTCAACGCTGTTGCTTCGGACTCGCCCGAGTTTCCCGCCCTCGGTAGTTCACCCTCGGGCCGATCATTGTCCCCCATCCCCGACTCATCCGCCGACTTCCCAGCTATGCATCTCGTTACGGCTACCATAAACTATTCGACGACTGTACCAGAGCCACGTCAACTCCTGGAAACACGAAAGAAATCCCACTCACCCGGTCCGGACTGGTCTGTTTCCGTTCTCCTCCAACGTCGGCAGGCGCTCACTTGCTTGCACCCCCTGACGATTCAGGTGCCCTCAGGTCTGCCGCCATCTTCAGGAGCTTGTTCCAGCAAGGTTCCAGTCCGGAGACGCGTTGCGCCCCTTCTTTGAAGGTTCAGGCGCACGATCCCTTCGTTGTTCTCAGCTTGCCGAGAAGTACGTCGATGTTTTTCCGCGAGCCCTGTTGGCTGCGCCAGTAAACTATTCGTTGTTGTTCTTCTTGGCTGGCGGCTTGGTAGTTTGTTGCACGATGGAGGCTTTTAGGGGTTCCGAGTTCAAGACATTTATTTACTTTACAAACTTTGCACATTTTTAATGTACAAGTAGGGGAAGCTTGCATCTCCGTCGAACTTCCTTACGGTCGTTCCAAAGCCAGCAAAAATCGCTCCTTCCCGCCCCGTCACGAGCTTTTGAAACCTCAGTCCTTTTCGCCCTCGGGAAGAGATCGGCCAATAGGTTTGAATCGTTTCGGAGTCACGTGCTGCACCCCGTCCACTGGCCAACACGGCACATACAGGCTCATTCGTCAAGTTCCCAACGGACTAGAGGTGACAGCCCCGTAACTTCGACAGTGGTCGCCGTCCCCGTCTTCGCGGCGCCACACGAACCCCTTGATCGAAACCCGATCGGCCACATAGGATGCGCCGAACGGCAGCCGCCCCTAATACAAACAAAATGAAAACACTCCTCGCGCACGGCCACCCCCGGGGGGTGTCCGACATGCCTCGCCACAAGACGCGCTCACGGCGGACGCGCGGACGCTAACAAAATAGACAAAACGAAACACCCCGCGGCGTCGTCCAACCTTGCAGTCTCCTTCAAAAAAAAAAAAAAACGTTATGTTTTATTAACAAAAGCGAAATTGCTTTGATATTATTCTTTGGTTTACTCACTATGCATGTTGTCATTTAGTATAAGGCCAAACAACAAAACATAACTTAACAACAAGACTATTACTAACCCAAAAGAGAGCTCTTCGAATTGTTGCAAATGTTTGTTTTTGCATCCTTCTAAGGAAATTTTTTACAGCATTGTGGCATTCCTTTTGAACAACTGTATAAGTTTCGGTTACTGGTGATGAATAACGTAGCCTTAAAACATAACAATATTTTTTTTTATTTCTGGGCTGCCATGTTTAAAGGAACACTGACACCCCTTCCTCCCCCCCCCCCCCATTTTTTTTAATTTTTTGCCAGTCAATTTAATATAGTGTCAGAAGACTACCTGATGTGTCGGCGGCACAGGACTATCATCACCGCCACCGACCAGGAGAGAAGCCCTGATCCTGAGCGCGTGCAGGGCACGCGCTCGCTCGTGTTCTCGTTCCGGATTTCCTACCGAACTGTCGTTTGACCCTTATGGGCTCTTGCTTTTATTAAATACTCCGACAGCCGGCGACCGCTGCTCGGACACCACAGTTGGCGACGAGAATCAGCACTCAACGGATGACAGCCTACACCCAGACTGGCGCTTTAACAGCGAGCGACGACCAGTGCTACGGCATGGCTATCGCCTGAGCTCGGTCGCATACCGGAGTTCAACAGGCAGATCCAGCTCCTGGAAATCATGGTACGGCGGCTGCAATTTTTCTTCGAAGCTAACGATATACAGGACGCTTCGAAAAAGAGAGCTCACTTGCCAACGCTCTGCGGAGAAGAGACCTACGACGTGGTCTGCGCTCTTGTGCAGCCGAAGCAGCCCAGTCAGGTGACCTTCGATGAGATTATTCAAGCTCTAAAGGCTCATTTTGACCCGCAACCTTTGGAACTCTTTTGTAGAGCACGTCTCCAATGGCGAAACTGTCAGTGCCTAGGTGACAGCACTGAAAAAGCTCGCAGCAGACTGCAATTTCGGGACCACCACTGAACAAGCATCAAACCCGACACTGCTACCGCTTGGAAATTACGCTGCGCGACCGTTTTGTTCGCGGCATATGGAATAAACAGGTCCAACAGCGTCTCTTCGCGGAAAAGGACTTAACATATCAACGAGCCTATGACTTCGCAATGCGAGCAGAAAACGCGGTCGAAGACCAGCGGAAAGTGAGCAGAATTCAAAGAAGTGCACAAGGCAAGTGCGAGTGGCGGCCCGGCGCGACATCCAGATCGGTCTGTCAAGCAACCGAAAGAGCAGAACCCGCAACGTTGCTGGAGGTGCGACGCACAGCACAGTCCGGAGACTTGCTAATATAAAACAGCGTCTTGCAGGTATTGCAAAAAACGCGGAAACCTAGAAAAGGCGTGCATCAAGAAGCGGAAGGACGCGAATTATACTCGCGCCGGAATCACAGCATGGAAGTACCTCAACACCAGCTGCTGACGACTCTCCCAACAGCAGCTGTCGGGCTCCAACACTCAGCAGCCACGTCGACACTGTACGAGCTCAACTCTGTGTCACAAACTACCGATGTGCCAAAGTTCACAATGAAGGTATTAATTGACAACAGGTGCTTGAACTTTGAAGTGGACTCCGGAGCAGCCTGCACGCTCATCAGTGAAGCGACATTCAACGCCACGTGGACGAACACACCACCTCAGCTGGAGACTAACAACGTCTTGCTCCGCACATGGTCAGGTCAGTCTCTTGGAGTTCTAGGCACTGCAACAGTGTTAGTCACACAAAAGATAAAGCCTGCAGTTTGCCACTCATGGTTGTCAACGGAGCCGGTTGCAACCTTCTCGGACGGAACTCGTTTCCACACCTCGGCATAGACAATGCTGGAATTAACGATGTCTCAGACGACGCGCTTGTCTCCAGACTACTAGACAAGTACCAGTCTGTGTTCAATGAAGACATCACAGGACACACTGGTCCTGTTGTGCAACTAGAACTTGTCGAAGGAGCAACTCCGAAGCTCTTGAAAGCGCGCTCGGTACCCTTTTCGCTACGATCAGCTGTAGAGACTGAACTGAATCGACTTCAGGAGCAAGGCATCATTGAACCGACTCAGCATTCCGACTGGCCAACGTCTTTGGTCCTAGTACGGAAGAAAAACGGAACGCTGCGCATCTGCAGGGGCTACCGTTGCACCATGAAACGTACAGCAAAGAAGGCAGCTAGCTTATCCACTTCCAACAGCAGATGAAGTCCTCAGCAACTTGGGAGGAAGCAAGATATTCAGCACTATCGACCTTACCCAAGCTTACCAGCAACTTCATGTTGCCCCAGAAACAGCTGAGATCCTGACTCTCAACACGCTGAAAGGACTTTACAAAGTCAAGAGACTTCCCTTCGGAATCTCCGCAGCACCGGCTATATTCCAGCGCTTCATGGAATTTATGCTGGCTGGCATCCCAGGCGTCTGTGCGTACCTTGACGATGTCATAATCGGCGGAAAGGACGCCACAGAACATGCCTCGCGGTTGGAAGCAGTCCTGAAGCAACTGAAGAAGTTTAACATCCGTCTTTGGAAAGACAGGTGTTGCTTTGGAGTTCGAGGGGTCTTCTTTCTGGGACACCGAATTGACGGCTCAGAGGTTCACACGACACAAGAGAAAGTGCGAGCCATAGTGGACGCTCCAGCACCAACTTTTAAACAAGCCCTACAGTCGTTTCTTGGACTGCTTGCTTTCAACGACAGATTTCTGGAGAGCAGGGCAACCATCGCCAGCTGTCTCTACGAGCTGCTGCAGAAAGGTTCTGCATGGAAAGACAAGCACCAGAAAGCGTTTGAGCAGCTGAAGGATCTGATTCTCAAACAGACAGCACTGGCTCACTACGACGAGAAGAAAGAGCTCTTTGTTTTCTGCGACGCTTCGCCGTACGGCGTGGGAGCTGTCCTTTCTCAACACGATGACAAAGGCAGAGAAGCACCGATCACTTTTGCTTCTCGGACACTTGGACCAGCAGAAAGAAATTATGCTTAGCTGGACCGAGAGGGCCTTGCGGTCGTTTTTGCAACCCAGAAATTCCACAAGTACATTGCAGGAAGGAGAGTGACGTTCATCACAGACTATCAACCGCTGCCTGGTATAATTTGGCCAAAGAAACCGACAGCTCAAGTCCTCTCTCCCGGAATGACCAGGTGGTGCATCAAGCTGTCTACATATGACTATGACATCATCTACAGGCAAGGCAGGAAACATCGGAATGCTGACGCATTGAGCCGACTTCCACTACAGACAGTGACGATGAACCATGGCCACGTAATGACATTTTAATGTTTGAAACTCAACAAGACCATCATTCGCAGTCACAGAGATAGCTCGCCTGACACAGCAAGACAACACTTTGCGTGAACTGTACACCGCCGTTCAAAATGGCACAGTAGACAAATTTACAGGAGACATGTTCACACCCTACCAGCAAAGAGCCGCAGCACTGGCGCTTCATCAAGAATGCCTTACCTGGGGTTCTCGAGTGATTGTACCAACGTCAGCGCGTCCTCATGTACTGGCACTTATACACGCAGGCCACAGAGGCATGGTGGCTATGAAGAAATGTGCGCGCAGCTACGTGTGGTGGCCAGGGCTGGATTGAGAGATCGAGGAGACTGTGCGACACTGCGGTGAATGCCAGTCCACACAGAGAAATCCAACCAAGGCCTCGATTTCCGTGTCGGAACGTCTTCAGACGTCCTGGCACACATTGCACCTGGATTTTGCAGAACCTGTGCACGGCCACACATATCTTGGGGTAGTTGACGCGTACACAAAGGGGGTGGAGGTGCGTCAAGTGCATCGTGCGACATCTGAAGCTGTCATTGATGTGCTACGTAGCCCTTCGCCACATTTGGCATACCGGAAAAGATTATATCCGACAACGGAAGTGCATTTGCCTCAAGCGAGATAAAGAACTTCAACTTATCAAATGAAGTAGGCTGTTACAGCAGCAGCGTACGCTCCTGCGAAAAATTGGCAGGCCTAGCACTATGTCGCAGAACTCAAAAAGGAACTTATCAAAGATGCATCTGGGAGCACACAGCGCCGGCTGCCCGATTTCTTTTTTCGTCAGCATTCCACGGTCCACAATACAACAGGAAGGACACCTGCAAAGACAATGTTTGGCCGAGAAATACCGTGCCCCCTTGACTTGTTGAAGCCGAAAACCAAAACAGAAGCAGAATAGTGCCAAGACACACAAGGTCAAGCATACCGCTTCTTCCTAGGAGAGAAAGTACTTATCCGTCAATTCTTGCCTGACAAAGCCGGACTGGATTCAGGGGAAATCATGCGCCAAATCGGCCCATGTTCCTGGCTCGTAAGATGTGCCACTGGTAAGGTGCGACGTCACATAGATCACATTCGGACGACGTCGCAGATGAACACTACACCACCACTATTGCCAGACTGGAGCATGACAGACGACCTTCTCGAGTCGAGTCGACAGGAGATTGCTCTTAAAACGCAAGGCGAGTCAGCATCTCAACGTCCGATCCAGCCAGGCCAAACCCGACAACTTCGACCGCCGGAGGCCAGACGTCCCCCAGACCGGTATACAGACTGCGGCTAAGGGTAAAAGAGTTGATGTGTCGGCGGCACAGGACTATTATCATCGCAACCGACCAGGAGAAAGCCCCGATCCTGAGCGCGTGCGGGGGAAAGACGAAGAAGTGGTCGTAAGCGGACGCTCTGTTCCTTCGCGGCTTCTTGAAACCCTACTTTTGGATCGCATTCCTTTGAAGTCGGGGAGGGCGCCCTTACAGGGCCCCCGTTCTAGCCCCAGTGATGTCCCAACAAGCCGGAGAGGGCATGATTCCTTCAAGCGACAACTCGGCAGCCTTTGCTGCCATCACGCCTGGTCAGCAAACTTGCCCAACCGATGCTGGTCCTTCCTCCCTCCCTGAAGGCAACCGTTATGAACTTTTCCCACCGCTATCCGTTAGTGACATCGCCGACATGGACGCCGAGGATAATGCGTCCGGAAAGTGGCACCCTGTTAAATCAACTCGAAAAAGGCAGAAGCAGGGGAGCTCTGCCTCCTCATCTACAGTGCATCTCTCAGGAAATTGCACCACCCCAAGAAGCACTGAGTCGCTGACGGTAATCTTCACATCAAACAAGCCTGATCAGATTATCACTACGCTCGGAAGCCTCAAGATCTCTAAAGCTCTAGAAAAGCTTTGTCCTGAGTGCATCATCGAAGTACGCGTCAATGACAGGCTCAATTTAATCGCCGTAGACACACGAAACGGTCAGACAACGAGAACGCTTCTCAACTGCACGTCCATCTGCGGCTTAAAGGTAACCGCCTACGAACCTTCATCGCGCTCTGCGGCTGTAGGTGTGATTCGAGATGTCGAAACCAACCTATCGGACGCCGAGATCATTGAGAACATCAGATCCACAGTTCGCATAACAAGACTGCGTAGACTGGGCGCCTCCGGGTCTGTCAAGATTAACTTTGCTGGTACCGAATTGCCATCCCATGTTCTCCTTGGCCACGTCCGACACTCAGTGGCAGTTTTCAAGGATCGGCCGATCCAGTGCGAAAATTGCAGTGGCTTCGGACATCGCGCCATTGCCTGCAAGAAACCTCCTGGATGCAGTAGATGCGGTGAGTGTCACGTGACAACAGGCACCGAAAAAGTCGATTGCTCGGATCGCCCCGCCAAGTGCTTGAACTGCAGCGGTTCACATGAGGCAACGTCACCATTATGCCCTAGGTGGAAACATGAACAAGACATTTTAACCTATGCCAAGAATCACGATCTGAGCTTTCCTTCGGCGAAATCTGCACTCCAGCAGCTGAAGCAGAGCAACTTGGCAGAGAAGAATTCACAACCCAACATAAAATCAACTGACCCACCATTGATTGTAGAGCCAAGCAAGAAGATGGAAGTGCAGAAGACACCTCCACCTCCACGTCCAGGAATAACGTATGCCGCTGCTCTGGCAAACCAAGAAGCAAACATTCCAGTCATCTTTGCCAAAACGAAACCAAACTCAGAGCCTTCACGTACGGTGACTGAACGAAAGCAGGAACCAAGACAGGCAAAGAAAAACACATCAGAGATGGAAACAGACACTGTCGAGACAACCTGGACCTCGATCATGAAGCTCATACTCAATTTATCTTGCAATGTACTTGCCTCAATCGCAGCACCCTGGGCTCAAACCTCTCACTCAATACTGACAACGCTCCTCACGCTCTTCACCACCTAAGCCTTATTTGAGGCCATGAGCAGTGGAGGAAATCTAAAGCCGCCAAGAAAAGTACCACTGCTGCTTCAATGGAACTGCGCTGGAATCCAACCCCGTCTTCCCGAGTTAAAGCTACTGCTACAGACGATGCCTATCCCAATTCTTGCACTATGTGAAGCGGGCTTACCGCTGCAGCGAACAATTTCCGGGTACGACGTGTACAAAAACCCATCGATCTCATCGTTTCCCAATGGTAGTGCAGCACTCTATGTGCGTAACGGAGTGCCTCATATAGAGATACCAGTTGATGATTTGTGCACGGAGTTGATAGACCTAGCAGCGGCCAGAGTGCAACTTAGAGAAAAATATCTCAGCGTCGTATCGGTTTATGTACGGCCTCGCGTAAAGGTAGCGGTAGACGCTATAGTAAAAGAACTTTGTAAACGCTGTCCAGCCCCAGTCATTATATGTGGCGATTGGAACGCTCATCATGAATTGTGGGGAGATGCAAGACTTGATGAACGAGGACGACTACTGGCCGATATCTTCGAGGTTGAAGACCTCGCAATCGCAAATGACGGATCACCCACCTTTTTCAGATATCCTGCCTCTTTTAGTGCCATAGATGTGACCGCGCATTCGTCGGAACTTCACGTAACGTGGCAAATAGCTCCTGACACGATGGGCAGTGACCATTTCCCAATTTTTGTGTCTATGAAAGGTTACCAAACCTCCCGACAACGAACATTTCATGTCACAAATTGGGACGCTTTTCGCTCTGGCCTTGGTGACCCAAATCATAAATATCGTGGACACAATACATTCGAAGCAAGAAGGCAGCAACAAAAACAATTCGGCTACCGGAGCATTTCCCAGCACCCGATCTCACGTTACAAAATATCTGCGCTGCACGGCGGCGAGCGCAGCTATGTCTTATGCGGACGGGAGCTGGCATATATAAAACAGAATTTAATCGCATCAATGCTTTTATTCGCCGTTACGCGAACAAGCTGAGCTGAGCGCAGTGGGAAAAGCTGTGGTCCAGCTCCGATATGCACACTCCCATTTCCAAGGTATACCGCATCATCGACAGCCTTTCCGGTAGAAGGAAACCGCGTGCACCGCACGCATCCTTGGCCCTTTCACGTGGCACCACCATTGCCAATATTGCTGAAGAGTTCGCTGACAGGTACGCAGCAGTTCAAAGCAAGCCACCAAGCAACGCTCAGCCAGACACTTCAACATCGGCGCTGGATACGGCATTTACTGCGAAAGAACTTGAGGCGGCACTGCGAGCATGTAGGCGGAAAAGTTCCCCTGGCCCTGATGAAATCAGCAATCAGATGCTACAAAACCTTCCAACCACCTACATAGAACAGATTTTGAATTTTTGCAATGAAATATGGATCACCAGCAAAATACCAGACATCTGGCTCACGGCATGGATAATACCAATCAAGAAACCTTCCAAACATCCAGCACTCCTATCCTCGTATCGTCCAGTATCTTTGACATCGTGCCTGTGTAAACTTATGGAAAGGATGGTGCACGCCAGACTTATGTGGTGGATCGACACAAAGAAGTTATTCCCACATTGCATGACTGGCTTTCGGCCACGACTCTGCTCAACAGACAGCATTCTTGATATTGTAAGTGACATCGAGCACAATACCAATCAAGGACGGTCAACACTGGCAGTATTTTTCGATGTCACACAGGCTTTTGATAATGTTGATCCCTCAGCAGTTCTTCGATCTCTCACAGCCATGGGAATTACTGGTCGCGTTCAAGGTTTCCTCAGCAACCTGTTGAGCCACCGAAGTCTGAAGATAAAGCTCGGATCGTCCCTCAGCACTTCTCGTTCGTGCGCTCGCGGTTTACCACAAGGAAGCGTGCTATCACCACTACTCTTCAATGTCATCATGGCTGGCCTTCCGGATGCACTGCCTAAGCTTTTTGTTCCAATCGAAATTTCGCTATACGCAGATGATATTTGCATATGGGTCTCGGGTCACAGCCATAAAAACCTTCGTGACATCGCCCAAACAGCCATTCACTGCGTCCAACAATACGTTCAAAGCGTAGGACTACAACTGGCAGCTGAAAAGACCGCGTACATCTTATTTCCGGGTCGCCATCGCCGCGGAGCTAATTTGAAGCTGTATCTCGGAACAACAGAACTTCGTCAAGTCCGAAAGTACAAGTTTCTGGGCGTTACACTCGATGCTCGATTGACTTGGAAAGATGCTGTCGATGCTTCATTCCATTCAGCATCTATCGCAGCTAATGCCGTACGCCGAGTGGCTGGTGCATCATGGGGTAATGCCCCACGATCAATGCTTGGACTTCATTCCTCACTTGTCCTGAGTCGCATCCTGTATATGCTACCATTCGCATCTCCCTCATCCACACAATATGAGAGGCTCGAGAGGCTCCACAGGAAAGGCATCCGCGCTGCTCTTGGTGTACCTCAAGCCGCTAGAAATGAGCTTATATACAGGGAAAGTCAAGCTGCACCTCTACGTCTGAAGGCTACTGAGAAACTTCTTCTTCAGCTCCTTCGTCTTCTCGAAACACCTGCGGGACGGAGACTCCTTCAGAGGCTACACAACAGGAGCTATTCACACTTCAAATCATGCTTTCACACGCTACAATCACTAGGTTGGCGCCCATCAGTTTCCGTTGTTCCGACAGCGTTGCGGCTGGCCCCTTGGATTGAAAATGGGCCTATCTGCAGAGAGGCCATTCCAAAGTTACACTCCAAAAGCAAAACTTCACAAGTTGTGGCCAAGGCTCTCACAGAAGACCACCTTTCTGTGACCTATCCAGACTTTCTTCGAGTTTACACAGATGGCTCAGTGAATGCATCATTACGAAGCAGTACAGCTGCTTTTGTCATCCCTGAACTGCAGTGCGAATGGAAAAACAAATTTAATCACATGGTCTCTTCAACCACAGCTGAAGTTGTTGCAATCACAGAGGCACTCGTCGCACTAAGCCGTTACCATCCTAGAAACGTAGTGGTGATCACAGACTCCAGATGTGCTCTTCGACGACTTCTCATGTGTACTGAAACGACAACCAGCAGGGCCAGAATTACCCTCCAACATATGGAAGCAAACGGATTCGTAGTGCAGTTTCAGTGGGTCCCGTCGCACATTGGGATTAAAGGAAATGAAGCTGCTGATCGGTTAGCCGCACAAGCATCATCATCGGACCCCTCGCTCGAACCACCTGACGACCCTCGCCAACATAGAGCAGCTGTTCGCCGACACATTGCGTCTCTGCATCTAGATACAGATACTCACTACGCATGTATAACGAAAGGACTAACGCGCCTGGAAGCTACAACCCTGTTCAGATTACGTACAAGAAGTGCTAGGACACCCGCGTGGTTATACAAGATCGGAGTCACGCGGTCTCCGCTTTGCTCAACATGTGCCGTCCACTGCGACCAAGATCACCTGCTTCTGGAGCGCCCAAACTTTCAATCACAACGAGATACGCTTTTCCAGCGTCTCCGGGCGATCGGCGTGGCACATGCAACTGCAGACGACCTGGCTTTTCCTACCGGTTCACGATCACGCCGTGAAAAGACTCAGCGCTTTCTACTCGACTTCTTAAAATCGACGACTCTGCTTACACATCTGTGACCATATCATTCTTAACCGAACGATGCTCCCAATGTAATTGCGTACTTTGGAACGCACATAAGTGCTGCTTTAGAACAATATGTGTGAATGTGAATATGTATGAGTGAGGTTGTATGTGAGCAACAAAGCCAACACATCAATGTTAGGCTAACCGCTTACTATTAAACCGTCATTATCTCTCTCCTCTTCTCTCTGAGCGCGTGCTGGGCGCGCGCTCGCTCGTGTTCTCGTTCCGGATTTCCTACCGAACTGTCGTTTGACCCTAATGGGCTCTTGCTTTTATTAAATATTCCGACAGCCGGTGACGGCTGCTCGGACACCACACTACCCAATTAACATTTTGCTACAGAGTCACGTATATTTTTAATAAAGCCAAGAAACGCAGCTGCTCAAAACCGAAAGCGAAAGCTGCGCATGGAGGCCGCAGAAATATAGAGGAGGAGAGTGTGCCGAAAGTCGCGTGACTACACCCAACCGTGTTTTTTGTTTGTGGGGGGGGGGGAGGGCGCAGCAGTTGACATTGTTGACAGTAGGGTGCCTTCGTTGACAGCATTGCGGGTACCGTTTGCTGTGCGATTGCTTTGCAGTTATGTTTGTCTCGCTCGCTGTCCTGCACTTCAAGATGAGTTGTTTTGTACTACCTTGAAGAGTTGAAAATGAGTAGTGGGTCCCCGTGGTGGACTCCCGTGACCGGCTCCGAAAAGATTGCCCTCTAGATGTTTCCTGAAGAGCTGCGTCACAGGTCCTGCATCCGAAAACCGCATTGTGCGGCAGAGTCTGCACAAGTTTCCGAAAAAGCAACGGGATCGGGACCAATGGCTGGCTGCAATTTCTGTAGCACAGTTACGGGCACCTCGGAAAGCGGACGTTACCCGATTTATATGCTCCTTGCGTTTTCTGGAAAGTGACTACATTGAGTTTGCTGCTGTTAAAAAGGGAGTTTCACCCCATTTAGTTCAGCTACGTTTTGTCAAAAGCATTTTCTCTCGTTCAGTGATAATTGTGAAACAGAAATGTTTGAATATCGAAAATGTTTGAGAAAAACCAAACAGAAAAAGAGCAGAATGCCCACTCTCTGGATCGAACCTGGGTCCCCTGTGTGTGAAGCGGACACCTTTCCACTGAGCTACTCTACAGTTTTAGATACTCGTTTTTTCTAACAACATAGCCTTGTGGATGTCCTTGGGTATAGTACGATAGTTTTAACACCGTAATGTTCAGGGAGACGAGGGGAAATCCTCGTTCGTAGTAATGCAGCCCGTCGACAGTAGGTCGGAAAGTTTACTGCCAATTCCTCTGCATCAGAGGCACTCCCCAGTCTCGAAGTCGGGCAGCACCACGCATTGGCCACATTCGCACCTAGTAAAGAAATCGTACGTATGCAAATTCAACTCGAAGTACGCACTTCGTGCTTTACGTTTGTGCGTTTTTCAAGCTCTTACCGATTCGTGTTCGTAAGACGAGCGATGTCTTCAGCCACGAGAAGGGCTCGGCGACGTCTTCTCGCAAATTGGCTTAGTGGTCGGGCGTGTCGTACGGAATGAATCATAAATGCTCTGATCGGTCCAAAATTTATCTTTCGAAGGAAGACAGAATCGCCAGTACCGCGAACGACAGTTCTGAAGTAGAGGTCCCGCGCCCATAGTCCGGCGCCATCGTCGTCCAGCCCGTGAGTCCCACGATACGCGATACGACGCCATGTTGAGAATTACGCCGTGAGCGCACAGAATGCCTCCGGTTCTCTGTGCAACTTTTTTACAGCGGAGCTGTTAAGGGCTAGGTTCCCCTGGATCGTGTGTGTGTATGTCGACACAAACCTACCTGGACACCTACCGCCATCTATAAGCGACGGTGGCAAGCACACAACCAGTATGGTTTCCGCCGTCGCTCGTATAGATGGCGGCAACCTTACCAGCTATAATAGAAGAATGGATAGTTGGGTGCGTTGGTGGGAATTCATCGTAGGAAACAGCGCGAAAAACAGACGACGACGAAGAAGAAGCACACGGTGTACCGAGTACAGCTCCGCTGGTCTTCCTTCTTCACGAGGGTGGAAAGGCTGAACGTTTTTTAATCAACGTATTAGCAGCTTTTAGAAGCCACAAAAAATCAGTTTCATATTTTTTTCCTATTTTAGATGCGGAGCATCTCTTGCTCAGGTCTATGTCCCGCGGCGTCGGCGTCGTAGTCCGCACTCACACTACGCATGCGCAACTCTCCTCCTTCCCTCTCTCCAACAGCTGCGCGTTACTCTCTCCGCTCTCTCTCTCTACCAGCTGCGTGCACTTCGCGTGCGTTCGCTTCTACTCACACCGCGCGCGCACGCGCGACTCTCCTCCTCTAGTCTCCTCTCCTTCAAGTGTGAATATAAGCAGCGGTAGCGCGCTGCGCGCGTTCCCCCGGAGGAGTGAAAGGTGGATGGTTTTTGGGCGCGCGGGTCGCAGCGCCACGCCAGGGCTTTCCAGTGGGGTGGGCTTTCCCCGCAACTCTGCGGCTGTCGTCTGCTAGCGTTTCTCGGCCGCTCGCGTCCGCCACAGCCCAAATCCGGCCGGCCAAAAGAAATCAGTCAAGAAGGGAATAAATTAATTACGATCCGCGATGCTCCGCATCACCCCATGGTTCCCCTCGGGAAGACAGTGTAATTTTTATATTGAGTGCGTGTCTTCGATGACCCACGACTTTGATTAAATTTGGTGGTTGTGTCTAAACCTTAGAAAACGGCCCGTGACCACGGAGAAGGAGTGAGCGCGACTCAAACCGGCCAGTTCTTGATCGGCGGTTTTCGGGCGGAAAGAAACCGAATTTCGAGCCGCAAATTCTCTTCTGGGAAGTTGAGCTCTGATATGTCATGTACAAAGAAAAACCTTGGTGAGCATAAATGCCCTGTCACTGTCCCTTTAACAAAGTTAGGTTAAGTATGTCACTCACCATGGCGAGACGTGGAGTGTTTCAACACCGCGTACAAAAACGGCTTAACATAACTGAAGTACGTGTTACATTTTTTACTTAATAAACTTTAAGCACATAAATTGTGTGCATACTTGGAAAGACAAGTCCAATTTTTGAAAGCATACTATTACCGTCTCATTTTCTATTGATACCCTGTAGCGTTCCGCATGTGTTGTAAAATTGTTTTCTTCTGGTGGAAAATGTCGTTGTCTTATGTTGAACATCCCAATATATTTGAAAAAAAAGCAAAACATGAAGATAAAAGGTGTGCGCGTCAGAGGAGGGCGGAGAAGGAATGCCTATGCTGTCAGAGTGCAGGGCATGCTTTGAGCTCGTGTCGAGTGACACCGACTGTGCAACGTCACGGCTTTCATCCTCTTGCTCTGAGCCCATCAGGGATTTCCTAGACCCCCCCTAGTTTTCCTGGACACCTCCCCCCCCCCTTGAATCTAAAAAAAAAAAGGAAAAATAAAATTCTTTTTTTAGATTAAGTAGAAAACACCACCTCTCAGGTGTATATATAGAAAGGGAAACATACATTACGGGTATGAGCATTTGGTTAATAGACGTCTGTAATTTAGCTAGTGGACTAAAAAGAAACAGTTTTATATTTTATCTAGCCTCGCCTCGCATCGCCTCCCCCCCCCCCCAAGCCATTGGGACACCCCCCTTGATTAGAATCCTGGGGAAACCCTGGAGCCCATCCTTCGAGGATGGTAGACCGTGACAGTGCGCTTTTAGCCTGTGTGTATGTATTTGCGTGAGTGTCTTTCAGCCTTCGACTGCGCTATGACTCAAGTGTAGGAAGGCCGTCTGCTATGTTGGGCCAAACCAGGCGGCGCTACAGTGACGCGCGGGTGTAAAAAAGCAAAACATAAAATAAAAGTGTGTGCGCGTCAGAGGAGGAGGGAGAAGATGTCGCTCCTTTTTTATTCATGGGCATTACTGTCACCGACTAACGGTCGAGAAAATCTCGCGCACTGACGATGCTCTGTTCTACCCTTAAGCTCACAGTGCGGTGAAAGCTACGTTCTCGTTGGACCAGTCATACGTTTTATCTTTCGCCATCTGATGACTCTTCCGCCTACACACACGGACGGAAAGCGAGCTCAGGTGATGATAAAGAGGCGGCTGATTGGTCTGGCGAGAGCGTAGCTCCCACCGCACCATCAGCTTAGAATCCAACGGAGCACTGCATAGACCCCGACGGAGGATCACAAGCTGGCTCGTCCGGCAAACGAGTCTCAAGTGCGCACCCCCACATCCCTTTTTGCCCATAATCCGACCGCCGTCAACGACAGAGCACGTGGTCTCACGATTCCAGAGGAACCACCACGACGATGGTAGCACTAGCATCGTCTTGGCTTACGGGCGCATTTCGTTTTATGTTTTTTTTTTTCGCTCGTCCTCCATATGCACTCGCAATGTCTCTCATCACCCACTCGAAGAAGCGTGAGCCTCTCGATCTGGCCGAGGTTATCTGCCGGCGAGAGAGGCACGCGTGTCCCCGCTATCTCTGGCGTATCTCTGCGAGACAAGAGTTCTCCGTCTGGACCCCTGCTCAAGATGGCGCAGATAGGCTGGAGATTACAAAATCCTTGAGCGACGACGTCATTTTGACGTAGCCTCGGCCTTGGAAGGGGTTTTAGTTCCGAGAAGTTGGTCGTCCTGTTTGGCGGTGATTTTTCCGTAGCCCCGAAACGCTCCATGAAGCCGAGGGCCCAAACTCGGAGTTGCGCAGGAGGGGCCAAGTATACGTATATCGCGGTGCTTCCCTCGACTCCATACGCCATCCTTCGCTCCGGACATGAACCGGAATATATGGCTCGTGAATTCGAAGTTGCTTTGGCCAATTAAGGAATTATCTTATTTAACCCCTTCTACATTCTAAAAATACATGTGTGTTCAATTTCCTGGTGAACATGCAGGCAACCAAGCACGGCTAACAATAGAAGGATTCAGCGGATGACAAAGCGTAGGATAGAATGAGGTGTGAAAAATCCGATGACCATCGGATAATGCGCAAGAGAGACGTCCTGCACTCTGTCCCTACGAACATAGATTTTTGCTTGTATAATTAAATTGTGAGCTTCGAAAACTGCTGGAATTTCGTAGAATTCGCGTAATGTGCCTGTGTTCCAAGATATCTGCTCCCGAATTTTTTACTTAATCCGACTTTTTATCCACTCAATTCGGCGAACCCACAAAAGTGGCCACTATAGCCGAACTTTGCTACATTAGCCGGATAAAAGTGCAAAATTCGTGGACGAATATCGCGGTACAGAAGCTGCTTACGCGAATTTTACAAAATGGAACAATCTTGGCATGTGACTGCCTCAAAGTTTGTAATATAAACATATATCCAAATTAGAGTAATTAAAAGGGTAATTAACGGATTTTAGTTAATTAGAGTGATAATAGTGATGGTTATATTCCCATCCATTGTCCGCCGAGCCATATAAACACGCAGTGAAAATATGCATTCATAAAACTTTTTTCCCCTTTATTTAAAAAATTTGGTGCAGTTAAAAAAAACAAAAAAACCTGGATATATATATATATATATATATATATATATATATATATATATATATATATATATATAAACACGCTCTTGGGCATTAACCAACATATATATATATATATATATATATATATATATATAACCTTGGGCATTAACCAACGTAACAGTCGCTACACTCGAAGAGATCTTGAGTTACGGTGGAAGAAAAGAGATGTCTTCGAACAACGAGTCAAAGCGGCAAACATTTGGTACAGCTTGGTGCATCTCCCGGCAGGAGCTATGTCAGTTTGGAGACCTTCTCGCAGGCGCGGTCGCGTCCCTCTAGGCCAGGGGTGCACAACATACGGCCCGCGCGCGCTTTTCTTTGCGGCCCGTGGCCCGGATCAGCGCAGAAAATTGCTTACTATGCCATCCAATCCACCGAGCGCCCGCTCCGCTTGGCAAGCAGCAGTGAAACCCTCTGACCGACTTTCCTCACTCTTCGGCGAAGGAACTACGATTTCTCAGTTCAAATTTTGCCTCTCCACTAGTACCGCTGACAACAATAAAACAGCGTGTGCAGGCGTCCCTATCCATGGAGTGGTTCTGTCTCAACATGTCCGTACACGGAACGCGAAAACGTCTTGCTCTCTCTAAACAGATCCCTTCCCTCCTTCACCACGGAGGCTATCGACCCTCTGCCTTCCCGTTGAGATAGTTAAGGGCTGCATCGTCGGATTAGAGGACTCCGATCCGACGATGCAACTGGAGCTCATCGACCTCCAGTGTCCACCAGCGCGAAAGACTGTGCATCGCGAATCTCAGCTGGATGAGTTCTACAAAAACCTGGACAAGAAAAAGTAGGGAAACCTGGTGGACCGCGCCTTGAAAACTGCCGTCACTTTTCGGGAGCGCGTACGTCTTCTGAGCAGACCTTCTCACTGATGACTGTCAACAAGCACCGCCTTCGATCTGCCGTGACGGACATGACATTGCAAGATGCGCTAAAGACGGCAACGAGTGCGATGACACATGATATCGCAAGCCTGACTGCAGCCCGAATGTGCAACACGTCGCACTAGGTGCGGCCCGCACAGTTTTTTAATAAACGCATTTTTGGCCCGCCCAAGTTTTTAGTTGTGCACCCCTGCTCTAGGCAATCCACTCGAAACTGTGAGCGCGAATAAGGACGGTTCCTCCAGTGGCTCTCGTAAAGGCCGGTTCACACATTTGCGTTTGACCACAACCCACTACGACACGACCGGTTTTTAATCCGACTGTGAGGGCTTGCGACCAGTTCCACAGCAGCGCATCCGGTCGTTCGCCGTTGCAAGCGGCTTAACAACCGATCTTGTCTCAGTCATTCGTACTCGGATTTCAAGTGTGTGAAGGTGCTTTTAATCTCCTACCACCCTAGGACCTGCTGCGTCATTTCACAGTGTTAGACAGAGACGCGAGCGAACCTTCGACGCACTTGTTCCATGGCGAGGCGGTGCCGTTCAGACACCTTTCTCTTCTTCGAGCGTGCCTGCAGAGCGTCTACTTTCCCGCAAGGCACTTTGGAGAGACGATCGCCGCAATCTACTGAGGGAGCTGGCCAATGACAAAATTTAACGTGTCAGACCTAAAAAAAAACATTCTGCATCGTGGCACTGAGAATGACGTTTCGCCGAGCTCAGTGTTCACAGCATGGACTGTATGTTCAGGTCTGCACATACGTTCATTCTCGTCGTTCGCCGATCCCCTCCGCATCCCTGGCAAAACTGCTGTGCTTTTCTTGTTGAAAAGCTGTTTATAAGGTCACCAGATGATATAAAATGTCGACAGCTTTCCATCTAATTTTCTCCAACTTTTTATGTTGGCCTTTTATTTTAATGCTGGCCTACTTTTCAATAAAAAGTCAACAGATTTCATGTTGCTTCCAAGATGCTCTGCTTCGAGCTTCTCGATTAAAAAGCTCCGAGCTTTTCAACTAAAAAGCTGCAGCTGTTAAACAATAATGCTTTGCACTTTAATTATTTATTTAACAATGTTTTGGAAGACCTGCTACGGGTTTTCCAAGTGTTGTGTAAAGTACATCTAACAAGCACTCCAAGTAAAGTACAAAGTAAATCAGATGCTGTGTGCTTTAAGTAGTAACTTTGCGCAGTGTACTACGTGAAGTAAATAACTATAAATGCAATTCACTTTCAAAGTAAACGACAGGCGCCGAGTTTGTCAGCTGCCCGTCTATTGCCCTATCTAACAGAAAAATAGGTTATCTTTCTCGTTACTGATGTAAAATGCACGCGCGCGATACGGTGGTTTTGTGGTGTTAATGCATGACTGTTCTATCTTCTTTTTTATGGCCTTGACCAAACAAGTATTTATTGTGCGGTCACGATGAATAAGCGCAGTTCAAAGAAGTTCAGAATCAGCGCTGTGTATGTGTATTTCTGCTTCTCACCCCTCATCGTTTGCGCTGTTTTAACCTTTTAAAGGACAAGTAATTTTTAACACAATCTTTCATGATGCCTTTTCATTCCCCTATACAGTGTTGCTTTTTCTTATCCGGTATGCATTGCCCAGGGGATGATCGGGGGTGCATTGCACTTTATTTTGAAAATGGTGGCGAACAAAATCAAGGGGCTACAAGTAGTTGTTTCACACTCACGGGTGAACTACTTAACACAATCAACTTGTAAGGCACTTTTTTGCATCTGTTTTATTGCTGCCATTATTTCACTGACAGAAATGACATGAGGACGTTTCGAAAGACGAGAGCGCGTTTTCACATGACAATGCATAATCACTTATTTAATTTTGTAAGAGTCGGTTAACGTTATACTCGACCACAGAAATTGCCTATAGACCTGGGAAAGCCAAAGCGTGTGGTCCTTGAAAGAGCTTAATTTTATCGAGACCAAATTTGGGAAATGCACTTTGAAGTCGGGAGTTGTACTTTCCTCGGAATGTACCTGAAAAATATTTAAGTAAAGTACAAGTACTTACTAAGAGAATGTACTTAAAGTAAAGTACAAGATTTCTAAACCTACTTGATGCATTTCCTGAAGTACAATGTACTTGGAGTATTTCCCACCACTGAGCTTTCCACTCTGCTCCAGATTAGTTGGACGCAGAATAACACACACACAAAAAACCGCGAACTTTTATTTTTTTTATTTTCGAAATTTTGCTTTTTATAGTTTCTGAACACACACATACATCCCACAAATACACAGATAAAACATACACAGCAAACTTCACCGCCGTGAAGCATTCAAAACAGCTGAATCACGATCCTGAGACTTCTCCGCAGCCTTATATACCCTACGTGTAAAAGGTAATATTTTGGCCTGTGCCGCCCCCCCCCCTTCCCCGACAGCATTCATTAAGGATCCAAGTATTTTATCTTTGTCTCGAAAGTCTGCCAAAGAAAAAGAAGTGCTTCGACGGTCGTAAACTCTATCTTTTAGAAAGAAAAAAAAACATTCGGGCAAACGATAATTTTTCGACGCCGTCCCTAAAACAATCCCCCCCCCTTTCCAAAAAAAAAACAAGCGCCTTTTAGTAGGTATGTTATCGCTTCTCTGCGTAGCACCACTCAGGACGAAGGGAGGTCACGGTAACTCCACTTCAAAACATTTCTTTTGTTCTTGTTTTTCTTTACCAATTGACTAGATTAAAGGGGTAAGTCAAGTCACTATAGTCACTGGGAGAGTGTGAACGGCAATCCGTGTCTTTCAAACCTCCTGGCATCCAACACGCGCTCCATGCCTTCTTCCGTGCTTTGACTGCCTGCGCGCGCTCGGTTTGCTCGAGACGAAGCTTTGTCAAGCGTAGGCATAGCCTCTTCTATGCTCAAAAAGCCTGGCCGTTCGACGACGGAGC
This sequence comes from Ixodes ricinus, assembly GCA_037355805.1. Lineage (NCBI taxonomy): Eukaryota > Metazoa > Arthropoda > Arachnida > Ixodida > Ixodidae > Ixodes > Ixodes ricinus. The sequence goes on along the minus strand of JAZHYW010017029.1, from coordinate 20,717 downwards.
TATAGAGTGACCGGTCGCAGATTTGGAGCGCGAGGATCTGGTAGCACAGAGCATCAAAGAGACATTTCTCGAAGAACCTGGACGTCAGCGCTCAGCTTTTGCAGTGGCGAGGGCCCGAAACACGCTTGTTCGCTCAAGAAAAGTCTCGCCGCAGCGGGGCGCCCGTCACGTGGCTCTCCTCTCATCCGTTGTCTGCCGCTCCACCCTTTCCATTTCGGCGGCCGCTTCTCCTGACAATTTGAAAGGCTTGGTCAATATATAGGAGGCTATGGGGTAGGGGGCCCGTGTCCAAGGTGAGACAGATGAAGCTCACCCCTTACGTGCTCATCTCGTCAGTGTCTATTGAATAAGCTTAGTGCAAACTTTAGATATATAGTCAAAAATACAAATGTTCAATAAAAAGTCAACAAAACGTATGCAGCTTTTGTCTTGACACTGGCTTCAGAAAGTCGACGGAGTATATTTAACACGAAGTAAAGAGAACGTTTGCAGTATTTCTTCTGACACTGTCAGCAGGAAGACAACAGAAAAAAAATCAAGTCTTTTTGTTGACCAAGTCAACAGAAAGACTGATTTTTATTTTGACTTCCTGTTGACCATGTCAACAGGGACTCAAAGTAATCAGAGTCAACAAGAAGTCCACATCATTTAAATAATAAAAGTCAAATATCATTTTTATAGGGGTAGACTGCGGCGATTGGTTATCCAATTTGTTTAAGGGGAATTAGACGCTCCAGAATTTTCAGACTGCAAGCTGTCGTGCCACTGGCTGTTAACGTGTTTAATACGATTTTGCATCCTTTTACGCGCGAATACCAAAAACATCTCAGAAGGCCATATTTGATGGCGCGTCATATTATTCGGTTACATTTGATCATTTGCCCGTAAACGACTTTAATGGTCACCGTCGTCGCCGGTTTCTGCAATAAGGGCAACCAAGTCAACAATGCGCCGCGGCACCGTGCTGCAAGCGTCGCTTTCCGCACGGTTGCTTTCCGGTTAGAACCATCGTGTTCGGCCATGAAATTTGCATGCGAATTTACATGGAAATTAAATTTCAGACGCCACACGGCGAAAACAAAGGACGGAGTGCGCCTTGTTTGCTGTCACCGGACAACTGACGCGTCTTTAATGAGTCCAAGCTTCAAACGCCTCTCGGGTTATTCGAGATCGCGCGGTCAACATTGATTATGCCAGACTTTATGACCCGCCAAAAAGTGCGGCTCGTATTACAGCGCGCTTGAGTGCGTTCCGCCCACGTTGGTTCCGCCGCATTCTTCTTGTTGACGAACAAATATTTGACAGCTTTTAGAATATGTTTTATCGGCCCAATTCCCCGAGAAAACCGTTACTTCCTAGCGTTAGGTTCCAGCGTTACATTTTGCGTGAAGTTAAAGTCAGGTACCCGTAGGGCCCATAGAAAACGAACATAAGGATACCCCGCCGGGAATCGAACCCGCGACCAAGCGATTCTTAGCCGAATGTTTGAGCCACGGAGTTAAGCGGGGCAGGTGCCCCAGAGAGCACCTTCGGAAAGAGCAGGTTCGCGTGAGGAACAGGTGCGCTTCGACATCGGGGCCCACGTCACAGCGTCCCGTCACGGAACATCCTGGCGTCACGTTTTATCTTGACGTCGCGCGACACCCTAAACTCGCGAGAGGTCACAGGGTTACGTGGCCTCGTGGCGTCGCGTAACCTTAAACACACGCACAACATCTGCGCAGCTCATTCGAAACACGTCTTGTGCGTCTCCTTGTTTATCAGACATCTTTAGTCTTTATCACCTGGAGATTTATCTCACTATACTGTGAGCTCTCGGCGTCGGGTGCTGACCCTGAGCGGCTCGAAGGCGAGGACGCGGGCGACTTAACAATTAAAAGTAAATTTATTAAGCCAGTAACATATGATGTCTTTGATTAAGGTGCGTACGCTGTACGCCATCACACAAGCTTACCGAAGGCACTTCACGGGAACGAAAACAAACATGTGGGGTACGCGTTTGGCCTTGGGGAACAGGAAGAGAGACCGGTAGAAGGCGCTCACGGTGAGCCCGCTCATTATACTTATTTAGTTACATAAAGCAACTACCGAGAGTAAACAAATAATCGATTTTGGAATCAAATAAGATAACGAAACCCCAGGCGTGTATGCTCACATTTGATCTCATTAGCAATTAAGCGAACCCTAATGCATTTCAACCAATGCGTAATGTTGATAAGCATCGATGCCACTCCAACTTCGGGAGTTATTTATTATTATTTTTTTTATATTTCCAATACCAGGATCGGTATTATTAAAAAAGAGAACACAAAACGCATTCATCATGATTCACAACTCATCATCGTAATATATAAAAATAAAGGCTACAGTCATTGACTGCGCAAGAAACGAAGGGGTGCCTTATGATCTTCGCTCCTCTTGATTTGGCGTTGTTATCAGCTGATGCGACCATCTGATTGACCGCGGAGTCATGCATAGGCTGCTCAGGTGTCCAAACACCGCGCATTTCTTAGCTTCTCAGTGACTAGGAAAGCAAAACATTAAATAAGATAAAAATATTATACAGATGTACGGGGTGTTTCAGCCAAGACTTCCAGAATAGGGTAGTTAATTAAAAAAACTATTTTGGGGTACAGATTACGAGTCACGGCGGTCGTCGACGATTGCATAAGGTGATACTATTTAGCTAAATAATGAACTTGAACTTAAAAACTAGTTCTTTATATAGTAAAAATTAACGTGATTCCAATTTGAAATTTGCCGAGCGCAATGGGCAAACCTCGAACCACTTCATTTTAGGAAGACTTAAATTAGGCGTGAAAGTGTGGGAGTGCGCTAAAGTATAACCACTCGCGTAACAGGGCGCAAGACTGGCGATGCGAAAAGGCGCATGATCACGAATATTCTCCGCGAATGTATAAGGGCAAACCGCCTTTATTTTGATATAACGTAGCAGCCATTGCCGCAACAGCATGCGGGGAACCTCTCTGTATCCTGTTATCTGTCAAAGGCGTCTTGACGTCACCGCCAGCATCCCCCAGCCAGCCTCGAAGGCAGGCAGGGTCACCTGATACCGCCGATGACGTCACACTCACTAGCTGTCCTTGTTTCCCCTTCCTCTCCTGCTCTTGGCGAGCAGTGGGGGCACGGAGGGAGGAACAACGCCGAAATCGGTCATAATGCAATTAAATGCAAAGGTGCAAGCGAGCTGGACAAGAATGACGAAAATAGTCCCTGGAAGGGATTATTTTGTGTGTTTGGAGATTTGTGTTTCTCCTTTGTCCCTCTTGTTCTCCCTCTCCAGCGATTGTTTTCTGGCAAAATTGGTATGTTTCATTACGTCGCTTTTACTGATAACATTTAAAAAATATGGCACGCAGTATTTCAAGGGGGCTGTCTCTTAACTCTTATGAAAGTACACAAAACGTTTCAGCTTGTTTTTAAAAAAAGTAAAACGTAACTTGAATATGCAATGACTATAGGTGCGTAGGAAGAGCTTTTTCTTCCGTTCGAGAAGAATTATTATAATTTGTATATGTGTGCCACAGATTGGCCAACTTGTTTCCTCATCAAAGCCGGCGCTGGGTTGTGCGTATGAGGATATTTCTTTTTAATATATTTTTTATGTTCTTTAATTTTGTTCCTTTTTATATAATCTAGGAAACCTTAGTGATATTACAATAATTTTAAGCGTTAATTAATAACGAGTTTATTAGCCAAAAACAATGGCAAGAAAGAAGCATTGAGGATGGGCTATGCAGGTGTAAGCACCAAAATGAGTTGCTGGGCGAGTTGGATAGACATCTTGACTTAAACAGTGCAAATAACTTACGTAAATTATTTGCGCTGTTTAAGTCAAGGTGTAAGCAGCTACTTCGAGTGAGATATATATTTGTTCCTATGTTAATCCGGCTTTGATCGCCTGCAAAAAATATTTGTGAGATCAATAACAATTCTTTTCTCAAGGATTGTCTCACTCTGTGAGGAAGTATAGTTTTCGCATCCGTTATCTTTTTTGTTTCAAGATCCTAACATATTTCGACATATAAAAAGCGAAAAATCACATTTATTTCAGAGAGCACACTTTTACTTTCGCGATAATTTTTCTTCAATCCTCATGTTGTTGTTGATGCCGTTTTATCTTTCATCTTCATGTGGCACTATCTCCACGCCCCCCCCCCCCCTCAAAAAAAAAAAAGAAGAAAAGTGGCAAGCAGAGTGATTGGTGTCGCTTTTTATTCTGGGCGATGTTACTTTTACCTACAAAAAAATCTTAACCATAAAAAAAGTACAAAAGAGCGATAGTGGCTTCGATGTCCTTTATAAAAATGTATTTTTAATCACTAAATTTAAGTCGTTAGGCTTTATCTTTTCGTGTTGATACCCTACCTTTATGTACGAATAAAAATGCTCCCCCCCCTAACATAGCAGCAACAGTGGAAGTTACATTTCTGTTTGTTTTTAATGTCGTATTTATGTTCATCATCAATGTATAGCATTGGAAGTGGGTATATCTGTGATAGCTGCTTTACTTTTTGCTTTGAATGTACTTGTTTTTCGTAACAACATATGGCGATTAATCAGCGAAAATCGATCTGGTGTGCAGTAATGCCGATGGTGAATAGATGACTTGCATTGAAGTCACATCCGCCGCCATCCTGGTGGCCTTACTTCCGAAGGCGTGCCTTCTGCAGCATGCATTTCACACAGCCAAGTTCGTCTTCCTCGCTAGGGAATGACCACCAGCTTGGTGCAATGACGTCACGTGCAAGCCACGAAAGTCTTTGGCGTATTTCTGACGAACTTTACGCCTGACTTGTCCCAAGTGTTCCACTCACAGGGCTTCGAAAGTAAATATTCGTCACTCTCGAAGCTTTTTGATCTTGAGAGCTTCTGGACCGGCATATAAAGTGAAATTGCTTCGAAATCACGCGCTCCTATGACCTCACATGTTTCGCTAGTCCTCGCGCGTACGTTTCGTAAGCTAGACTCTCCATGGCTCTTCTAACGATTCGCGTAATTCTTTCCAAACTCATAAGTGGGCTTTCCCCTTCGCTTATCGCGCAGCGTCAGACGACACAGTCATATGCTCCTGTTACGAAATGATTTCTCAATATTCGATTATGTCCTTAGCTCATCTTTTGTTCGGTGTACGCTCGCAGTCGACGTCATCGCCTCGTGATATCCGTCTTCGTACCCGTGATTCGTGCGAGAAGACTGCTGTTATGTTGCGCACGGTCTTCTTGACAAGCGGAAGTCGACAGGGTTGTGTTACCTAACCTTTTGTTTCATCTGAGGCTGCCTAGCCTAGAATTTTAATGAGCATCTGCGGAGTTCCATCATCTAGGTCATACTTCACTAACTGTCACAGGCCCGGTTGCATGAGTACTGCGACACTATTACATGTCATCTGGAGAAGGGGTTTTTTTTAGACGTTACGGTCAGTCCTAGTAAACAACTCCAGTAGCGTAAAAAAATCCCCCTTCCTCCCAACACTGCCGACGGCCCTTCCTGCAACTGTACAAAAAATAATAAAACCACGAACTCTCCGGTCTGATAACATGGCTACTGAGTATTTTAGAATTTCCGTGACGGTCCCTAAGAGGCCGATGGTAGGAATAATACCAGCATAGAAGTGAACCCATAAACGCACCATTCAAACGAAGCTGCTAAAAACTGTGAATATCCAATTGCAGAGTGCGCGCGTGGCTCTTTCTCACCGCTGATCTGTGAGATTTGTGTTTATGCCCTTGCACACTGTGACTTTACACCTACCGCTAGTTACCCTTGCTAAGGGAGAGCCATTCGAGCCTTCTCTTTTCAGCCAATCAGTCTCACGTGGCACAGGACCTGCTAACGAAAACTGCTTAAAACTCTCAGTGCAGAGGATATCAACCTGCCGAACTTTACTTTCGCCTGCTTAATTTGTTCTTGGGTAACCTGTAATCCACCTCTTTTATCCCCGTCCTGCTTCCAGCAGTTCGCTAAAAACATAAAACACTCTTTCTTGTGGACCTCTGACGTTGGCAGTGTCTTTTAGAAAGCGTGTTCTATAAATCGACTATTAAAAAAAAAAATAACACCTTCCTCCGAGTACATACGTTTTGGCTTACTGCATTCAACTACGAGTTTTCACGTGTGCGTTACAAACGCGTCCAAATACATAAATAGTTTAGGCAACGTCCGAGAACCCTCGCCGTTGCACATTTTCTGCAACACCGTTAAGATACGTGGGGGCGTGGCTTACTTTGTTCATGCTTGTTGCCTGCAGATGGGTTCTTTGGCTTTCAATCCACTAATCATCAGCGCGGATCGATAATCAGTTGCTTGGGTCGCGCCACTCCCTGCCTATCTTAGCTGTCAGGGACTCTTTTGAACCACTTCGGTAGTTTCTCTGTCCATGAGTTGCCTTATTTTTCTGCTGAGTTCTAACAGCACAGTGTGCACTGTGCACTCATAAACATGCCAACAGTATGACGAGCTTGGCAGAAAAAAACAGTTTATAAGTTTTTTGTGTTTTCTTTTTTTGTATTTGAATCGACATCTAGAAATATTTTTTTAAAGATTAGCCAATACCTTACAAAAATCGGCGACACTTCTCGAGTTATAAGCAAAGTTTTATGATACGCTTTAATTTGACGGCTAATATGAAATAGTGTATATACGTATAATATGTTAATCATTCTATTGAAAAAAATCGGGGCGAGTCCGACGATTTATTTTCATGGTGTGTTCCGTTATCTCGTGCATAATATTGTATAAGTAATAGGTCACATTAAAGTCCTACCCATCCGCACTTGTTCGATGCCACAATAACGATCGATGAAGAAACGAAACGGAAAACTCGAAGGAGATAACACTTCGACCCTCGAAATTACCTGTTGAGTTGCGTGTATTTTTTTTATTATTATTATATACACGTGGTTTTTCGTCGATAATCAAAAAATGAATACCGATAGAATCTACATGTTTGGTAAGATATGAAATTTGAAAGTAGAAGACGTAAAATGTGCTTGCTCTATTATGCAGCCTTTTATATTCGTCTATTCACATAGTAACAATGTAACTTTCTTCATCGAAAATAGTATTTATTAAATCAAAAAAATGAAAGACGTTTACGATTCTCTGTAATGCCGAATTAGAGCGCAGCCCTTCAGGAGGAGGAGGAGGCTACGTAGGGGAGGGTATGACCCTCCTCTCCCTGTGCCATCCCCTCCTTCTCCCCTGCTCCCTTCCCATTTAGCGTGAAATTTCCTCGCAATTCCCAGCTAAATTTAGCGGGAAAAATTTAGCGGTAAATTTAGTGGAAAAATTTTCCAGCTAAATTTAGAGGGAAGTTCTTTCTGCTAAATTTAACACAAACTTTTTCCGTTGAACCGCGGGAAAATTTTCCGCAAAAATTAGCGCAGAATTTTTCCGCTAAATTAGCGTTGCATTATGTGAAAATTTCCCCGGTAAAACTAGCGGGAAAATTCTCGCAAAATCCCTCCGCTGAAGTTAGCGTGAAAATTGTCTCGCTAAATTTAGTGGGAAATTTTTCCGCTAATTTTTCACGAACTTTCCCCGCTAAAGTTAGAAAGAAAACTTTCCCGCTAAATTTAGCGGGAAAATTTTCACGCCAACATTAATTGGGAAATTTTGCGAAAATTTTGCCGCTAAATTTAGCAGAGAAATTTTCCCATAATGCAAAGCGCGGTTACGCCCGCTTGCATTATTCCCATAATACAATGCGCGCGGTTACGCCGACGGCGACGGTGACGCCACTCATGCCGGAAACGGGCGTCTAAGAGCTGCGCTCTAAATATAAGACATTTACAACTCTCTGTAATGCGAAATTAGAACGCAACTCTTGTGTTTTGATTTTGCGATATACCGTGGTAAAGAATTTGAGGAATATATACCGGGTGTTCATTTTTAATTCGAACAGATTTATTACACAAAATCTGTAAAAGATGCACTAATATGGTTTGTTCAGGTGAGTTATACGGCCAGGGGGACATTATGTGGGTGGCTAATCGTTGCGATAAGTCGGTTAATTAATTAAAATTCGTTAATTAACCTTTTAATTAGTGGAAATAAACATATGGTTCCAATTAGAAACTTAGAGAGCGTCATCGAAAACCACTAAATCAACTCTTTTTAGAACGACTTGAAGCTCGTGAGAAACTTGTGGGCGCGCCAAAGTTACCACTCGTGAAGCAGGCGCAAAGCTACAGTTGCGGAACGCGATAATGATCTAATCATCCGCGTTCCGCCACTGCTACTTTTGCGCCTGCTTCACTAGTGGTAACTTTGGCGCTCCCCCGAGTTTCCACGAGCTTCAAGTCGTTCTAAAAAGAGTTGATTTGGTGGTTTTCGATGACGCTCTCTAAGTTTCGAATTGGACCCATATGTTTATTTCCACTAATTAAAAGGTTATTTAACGAATTTTAATTAATTAACCGACTTATCGCAACGATTAGCCACCCACATAATGTCCCCCTGGCCGTATAACTCACCTGAACAAACCATATTAGTGCATCTTTTACGGATTTTTTGTAATAAATCTGTTCGAATTAAAATGAACACCCGGTATATGGACAAATGTAGCTGCCGGTGACGTTTCTAGGAGGAGGAGGAGGGAAGCTACGCAGCAGGAGGAGGGGAGGGTAGTCGTAGGAGGAGGAAGAGAGGAGGGTATGGGGAGGAGAAAGAGGGGAGGGTACGGATGAGGAGGAGGGGAGGTATGCAGGAGGAGAATGGGAGGGTATGTAGGAGGCGGATGAGAGGAGGGTATGGAGGAGGAGAAAGAGGGCAGGATACGGATGAGGAGGAGGGGAGGGTGCGGAAGAGGAGGGGAGGGTATGTAGGAGGCGGAAGAGAGGAGGGTATGGATGAGGAGAAAGAGGGGAGGGTACAGATGAGGAGGAGGAGGGGAGGGTACGAAGGAGGAGGAGGGGAGGGTACAGAGGAAGAGGATCGGAGGGGAGGGTATAGGGAGGAAGGCGGGAAGGGTACGGAGGGGAGCGGAGGATACGGAGCAGTACGGTACTGTCCTCCTCTGTACCCTCCCTCTTCCTCCCCCACACCCTCCCTCCTCCTCCGGTTACGCCGACGGCGACGCCGACGCCGCAAAACATGGGAACGAGCCCCTGAGAGCTGCGCTCTAAAATAAATATGAATCCGAATGCGTGTCCTGAAAAGAAAAGAAGAAATCTCCAAGCGAATGTTTATGTTGTTGTATTTTTGTCTTCTACGTTGTTGAGGCTAGCTTAGTTTTCAGAGTGCTGCAGGCCTTCATGGCAGCGCGAGCACGCGGTTGCGTCTTGCGTCTCATTTGCGTACGCTCGAGCAAGTATTCAGCTTTGAACATAGCCTCCTTTATACTGAAAATGCCTGCCCAATGGTTGCTTTGTCGTCTTCGCGCCCTCTTCACATATTTGCTATTAGGGGTGTTAAAACCCCGTACAGAAATGCAGACGACGCTTGTCCGCTGTCTGCTGCTACAGTTCACTCTAGTTAGCGCAAGCTACGTTATCATGTTAAGTTACGTGATAACGTAAGTTTTCCATGTTAGGTTACGCGGTAACTTGACCTTACTACCAATCAGAGAAGCTATAGTGAGGGTGTTGTATGCGCTAAAGAACTTCGTAGAAGTTTTACTGAAAAAACGAAATTTTCTGAAAATGCCTTTGAATGTAGCTGTTGAGACTGCGGTGGATACACGTATGCACCATGGGGCTCTGAAATGCGATAAGGCAGAGAAAGATGTTAACCATTGCACATATTTCATGCAACTTCTGTGTACTAAGTATTTCAGGTCAATTTTCACAAACTGCTCGGCATCCGTACTGACAAGCATGACCTCAAGAAGATCTTCTTCAACTAGCCACTATCTAGGAAGTCGTTAAAGCTCTGGAACTGCATACGTGAAAAACCGTGCCGACCAAAAGAAAACGGTCAAAACATCAAGAGACTGTGTGCTTAAAAACAAAATTGAAAATGTTTTTGAAGATTTTTCTTCAGAGTGCTGCCGACGGGTGCGCAGGTTTTCGGTCAGCGGGGATTCGTTCGCGGTCCTGATAAAAACGACTTGACTGCCGCATGTGGTCCGCGGGCCGTATGTTTTCCGGCTCTGTTCCAGAAGCAGTAAACACGCTAAGTGGTCGCTGTTTCGACGTCGCTGAAAGTCCGCCAGCCTGTCTGTCTCATTTTTAAGTTGCATTGACTATCCAGAGCTATGGTAACATTTCAGCATAGAAACAAAACCAAGACGTGAAAGCTAAAAGAAAGGTTAAGATTTATTTTACAGATGAAAACTATACTGATCTGTGCCCTGCGCTGGCTATGTAGCACGGGCTATGATTGTATTCAATTCACAACGGCATCACAGTGGACTGTAGTAGCGGGCTGAGGAGAAGCATCGTCTGCATTTTTGTATGGGGTTTTGGCGCCTCTAGTAGCAAATACGTGAAGCAGGCGCAACGACAACGAAGCATGGGGAAGCCAACCATTGGGCAGGCATTATCAGTATAAACGAGGCTATGCTTTGACAAGGCCACGAATGTTATGCTAGCCTTGCCAAAGTTGCACAAGAAAGTGGACGGAGAATTTAAGCAATTAAGTACTTACAAAAGTGGAATCTTCGCATTTAAATGCAATGTTAAATATGCTCAATGTTTCGTTGTTTTAGAAGGTGCGTAGTATAGTATTCATTAATACAGAAGCTTGGACGAGTTGGTGATTCATCTTGAGGTTACAGCGCACAAGACAATGACAAAACGAGAGGCACACAAAGAGACAAACACAAGCGCTTGTGTTTGTCTCTTTGTGTGTCCCGTTTTGTCCTTGTCTTCTGCGCTGTAACCTCAACATGAAAATACTTTGATGTGTACTGTCCTTTTTTTATTATTGTCCTTCCAATACAATAATTTGTGCTAGAGCTGCAAAGTAGACGGAAACATGTTACTGAATCTAACAAAATACAAATAAAGCCATCTTGTTGACCAACTTCAGTATTTCTTCTTGATAACAACGTTCCGCTCAATTTCGTGCGTTTTAAGTACATTTATATGTCTCTACTGTCTATTACCTTGCGCAATGTTTTAAGAAAGAAGTCATATAAATTAGTACCAAACTGCTAACGAAAGTTCACGAAAATATTTTGGTTCTAAATGCAACGCCAAATTTAACCCACTTCCTATGTAGCTATTATTGCCTATGACTGAGCAAACCCAAACTTTTGTGTAGATAAGGAAAAATATTTCCTGAAATAGTTCGTGCCTTGTGCAATTCCGCACCTAGTAAAGCATGTAAAAGTTTCTCATACGTGGCAATCTTTTACAAAGGCCTTCTTCGTGAGCTTTCAAAGAAGCTTGCAGCGTGCATAAATCATCATAAGCGTCCTCTGTCCTTAAAAAAAGACCTCTCACGTCTCGTTATAATTTAACAATCTACCGGAAAAGCAGATCCATGCCTAGTCCGCACCTGTAGATTGTCCGTACCAGATGAAGTTGAAAAGGTTTATTAAACGTGTATAGTCCGCGGGCCGTAGTCCTCAAAATACGCTAATTTAAATTAAAAGAAAAAAAGAAATAGCTCGGTCATAATCGGTATTTCTTTTAAAACGAAATATCATAAGGTGGCCTAATTGGACAAGCATTACGAACAATCTGTTTCTATTTGTTGTCTGTCTGTCGTTCGCGCTATTTATTGTTCATTTTGTTTGCCCTCTACGGTAGTAAGCAATCCGCCAAACTTTCTCCTTTTCTCTCTCTGTTCCGCAGGAAATCCCTGGCGATGCGACAACTCCCTGGTGCGAACACTGCAGGACCTAGACACGAGGATGGTCGAGGTGTCCGGTCGCCCCCAGTGCTACCTGGCGCCCTAGAGCCACAGCCCCAAACCAGAGGAAGAACACCCTGGGATGCCGCGCCCTATACCATCTAAAAGACAAAACCTGCGTAGCTGCTGCTTTGTGGCAACTGTCTTCGCGCTTCGGTGTTTTAATGCCGCTTGGGACGGATTCGGGACCCGCTAACGACGACGTCATGCGCAAGCTTTGTCTTCTAGGAGGTATTGCGCCACCCCTGTGGAACGACTCCCATCAACACTTCACCCTTTCCCCAACTATTTCCTTCCGAGAGGCGGCGGCCGTTAAGAACACAGTACACGTTCATTTGGCGAGTCGTAAACTCAGAGTCCCCTTAGTGTCCCTAGTTTGGCCTATTTTTTATCGACTGTCGTCGTCAATAGGTGACCGGGACGCCGCCGGATAAAAGTAGATTTTTTTTTATAGCCGTAGTTGTTAAGACCCCACCTCAGTCGAATGTTTGGTGCGTCGTGGTTTCAAACCTCTCATAATTTTTCCAAAGGATTCGCAATGTTACCAAGCTTCTGATGAATAACGGAAATAATTTTACCTCGAAATTGACTCCAAAGAGTTTTACTTAAGTTTCTTCACCGAGAGTATGACATAAAGTTCCCAATCCTCGGCAACCTTTAGGAGGTGCTAAGAGTTGGGAAAATATATGACGCTGAAAAATCTTGCGATCGCCTTTGACGTGATGCAGACATTCAGGAGGCTTTGACGACATGTAAACTTTCTGTAGGTTGTCGAAACAAATTTTGAAAATAATACATGTCTTTCATGTCAACGGTATTTCAAGAAATCGCCTGAAAAGGCAGCTATAAACACAACTGTTGATTCCTAGAAGAAACAAATACCACTAAAATTTTATTCTTTACATGTGAGTTAGGGTTGCAAATTAACGAACCGTTCAACGAAGATTAAGAACTATTGGAGGCTGCTCACATGGGTTTATGAGAAAGCAGCAAACAACGGGATGATTTTCATAAAAACCACCGTGGAATGAAGCGGGATGGCTAGCTTCCAAAAGCAACAACTGGGCACTATTTTGTAGTGGCTGAAGTACTGCTGTTATCTAAAACTTCATCGAGAAAAACGACCAAAAAACTTGACTTCGATTTAGCGCTTTCATATGTGCCGCTGCCAGCAAAAGTGAAATGGTATTCATAGGTCGCGAGCGTTTAGCAATGTTCCTGCTTACACTTCCGAACTCAATATTGTTTCTACAATCTCAGAATTTCGCACAAATATGCCTTAGAACATGTATGGTGAAAGGACTATAAACAGTCTTTCGTCTTCGACTTGTGTCTACGAAGTAAGTCTTCAACGGTCTAAGCTTAGAAAAAATTGATAAAATTGAAAATAAGCAAAAAAAAAAATACATGAGCACGCTAAGGTTTTAGCACCTTAGCATGAGTGCCATAAAGAAACAGAGTTGGGAGTGTTACAAAATAGGCTTGAATGTCGTATCCTTTCAGCTCTGAATCCAGAGATTACATGTAGTCACTGAAAAAATGAAAACGGCAGGGAGATCCTTAAGCGCACATTCTTACTTTCGATGGTAACGCTTCCGAGACTGCTGTGCTTCCAGCGCGCAAGCCCAGACAAAGCGCGGTAGAAGGCATCGACAGCTTGCTGAAAGCCGGGCATGCGGAAAAGACACCCCGCCGTTGTCAACCTGCTAGAGACAACAGAAAGGAATTAATGTTACAGCACGGAACTGAGAGTAGCCGCGGAGAAAAGACAACGTTTGGACGTTAATGGGTTATCTTGCACAAATTTACACGGTACGAGGGCACGCAACGTTCATTGAGACCTATTTCCGGTGCAAAACCGAATCTCCTGAGAACAGACTTGTGCTAAAATACATTAAGTTATTTCCATTAATGGCAGGCAGAAGGCGTCAAATAAAGATGAACACACTAAAAAATAAAGAACAAACAAACAACCTAAGCGGGAGGTGAAGTCTAGCTGGTCCTCAGATTAGCACGCACGATAGAACCGTTCCAATTGCTTCAATATAATCTCTAGGATAGCAGTGTAATTAATAATGTCATACAGAGTAATTGAAGTTATAAAAGACGCGTCTTATGACGTCTGTGGGCGGATAACATTAAGTTAAAAATAATTTAGTGCATTTACAGTAATTTTAAAATGTTTAAGTTAACAAGATGGTATACAGCATGTCAATGACTGCATTGTGACCTTGCCTAGCGCATCAATTACTCAAAATGTTTTGCCGCATTTTATACGTCGCAGTTTTTTTTATCAAAAATAAAACCAAGAGAAAGAAGAATAGTTAAAATACAACAATATTTAGGAGACATTACTGTAGTTTTATTATCGTGTGTTGGCACAGTAAAGTCAAAGCGAACATGTACAGTAGGCATAAATTGAGATTGAAGTTGGAATCACAATAATTCCGAAGTCGTAGAGGCTCATAAAAGCTAGATACTGGCAGGCTTAAATATACTATATTAAGAATGGGAAAGATATTATTGAGGCCCAGTTCCAGCTCCACTTTACCAAATAACGCGCCATATAAAACGTAACAGATGATCAAATTTGAGAAACAAATTAGTCTGATTAAGCCGTGCAGAAATTATATTATCGCCATCATGTTGGTATGGAAATTCGTTTCATAACATAATTAGCCAAATATGCATTGTTTGCAAATTTTAGGAAGGGTGTAACTGTTCAATTGTTTATTTCTTAGCAATTTACGTGATGAATTGAATCTCGCCTTATCGCGCTCCATGCTGTCCCGGACATATCATATTATAAATGTTCTATTGGTTTAGTTGCAAGTTTGTAACTCAACTTTACCGCACAGACTTACATTAGAAGAGCACCACCTAAAGAATTGTATCCTGACATTGTCTATATAATAGTATTCGCAGAGTGATGATATTAAACGTTTCTTGCAAGTAATTTTCTTAGATTATCGCGCAGTGTATACCTTACTGATGTGGAAGGCATCGTCATATTATTTTTATTCTTTTAGCGAGAGTGGTCACCACAGTTCGCGCAGGATTGGTGCCCTATAAACACCGAAAGCGGTTTTATTTCAATAAAAAGCTATGCAGCTTTAAAATGATCCAGACTTTTAATCGCATATTAAGTTAAAACATTTAGGTCAAATGTGGCTTTACTGGCGTTTAGTGTGGACAAAAGTACTAGTCAGAGAATGCATCTTTTTTTCTTTGTTTGTATTTGATTTTGATACTCAAAATATTTTTTTTAAACACTAAAAGAAGGGCTAAGGTTTGTGCAAGGATTAATGCCCATGTAATTCTGAAGTTCTTGAAAATGTGTTACTATTCGCTTGTGAGGTAGGTAAGGCAGTAAAAAAATTAGAAATAGAATAACTTTTATATATAACATTCTTTATCTTAAAAACAGCCCAACATACCAACTCCCAAATTTATTGACAATCCCCATCGTTCCGGGAAACCGAGCTTGATCCCAGTGGTTTCATGGCGAAAGAGAACCTAGTTATAATAACATCGTTATTAACAAATACTTTCTTCAGATAGTAAGCGCTGCACATACACAGATTCGTAAACAATATGGGTTTGCATAACACTACACACTAGTCGTTTCTTAACAGTTGTACTATTGTTAACAGTTCAACCGTTGTATTACTAGACGGCGGGTCTCAAACGTGCATCTGCAAATCCAGTACTGTGATCCTGATGTCTAGACGTGTCAGAGACACTTCCTCGTAGATGTTTGCTTCCCTGGGTTAAAAAAGGGAGCTTATCAAAACGTTTCACGTTTCGCAAGTGTCGCCACTTGTCTTGTCCTTTATATGTGCCATTTTAGGTGAATTTTTAACATTCGTGCTATTTTTAAATTGTACTGCCGTCTGGCTAAGCTATATATGCAAGCTTCCTACGTTCCCTCGGTATTTTGTTTTTACGTAATCTAGAGTTGTTTATGGCAACTGGATATATTTTCTCCGTGGATGCTGCGACGCGGACATTGTCATAATGGTTGTTGCACTTTTTGTGTGCCCCCTTCTCGTTGCTGCTACGAGAATGCTGAACTCTCGGCTTTTATGCATTTACTGGGTCATTCGACGCAGCGTTCGAGGGCCCTCTCGGTTAATGCGAATCAGTTGCCTCGTTTGAGTTTTTGTACGGTGTGTTCAGACTACTGTGAAGTCATTTATAAAATAGTCTTGCCTATGTGTCATGCTACACTAATGTGACCGTGATACAAACAAATTGAACCCTCATTTGTCGGTATTTTTTGCCGGAACAAACATCATCTGAGAGAAAAGTCCCTGTAGACCGCTGCGATTAGTACACCGCTGACTTTTCGGAATAGAACATGGACAGGCATTTGTCACTCATAACAAACAAAAAACACTTTAATAAATTAACAGACAGAAAGCTAGCCGCTTCACTGTACACTAAGCCTCTTTTTGGTAAGAAGCATATTTCTGGTTTAGTTTGGGTCAACGTGTGTTCTTCACTTCGTTTCATGTTGATGTGGAAAATAAATGAAATATCACTGACACGAAGGTGGTAACATTCTATTGTCCTCATCTTCACTTTTCTTTAAACACCTATTGAAAACAAAAATAATTTTAAAATAACCCACGTTGAGGTATTTGATGAAGGCATACACAACAGCGTATCCTGTCATGTGATACGCATGCTAATGTAGCATCATGCCGCGTATATAGTGTCCTTCTAATGGACACCAAGTTACGGTAGCATTCAATTTTTAGAAGGTTCTCAATTTCTATTGGAAGGAACACCGATGAATTATGTGTAGTGTTGGTATGTTTGTGACCTTGCAGCAGTTGGTTATTTGTAAGTAATGTAATTTGGAGGTTGAGAGAAAAGATATACGTTTTCTTTTAACTCAAATGTTTACCCAGTCTAACTGGGATTGATACTGTAATTCAAAGATATTTATACACTGTCAATTTTCTTACACCCATAAATATACCCGATATTGAAGTCGATTTCGTTTGGCACCAGTCATTAAAAAGATTCCAAATATTAGCTGACATTGCGCTTGGCTTATTCTATTTATTGCCTAAACTGAAGCCTCTGTGGTCTCAAACTTCTTCTCTTTATATCGTTCTCTCAGCCTTCACGTCAAAAGAAGGGAGATGTTTCATTGGAAATAGCAGATATTTGACCGAACTAAAACAAAGGTGCTCACATCGGAAAACGTTTTTAGTGTTGCCAGTCTCTCTCATCGTATTTTGTGTTTGCTGACTTTATGCATTGTATAGTATGTCTCCGTGGTGACCAATAAAATAAAAATAGAAGTGTTCGAATGCCGTATTTTATGAAATCATTCGCTTTTCCGTAAAATGAGCCATTACATTTTCAGTGAAAAATTGGCTCCAGTCTAACGGTGTAATATCGGTTTCTATTTGGTTGAAGTGCGAATCGGGCTAAAAGTTTCGGTTCCACGGAAGGTTCCGATTCGGCTCAGCCGTCAATTAGACGGGACCACTTCGATTCGGCTTTTAATTTTTTTGTTCGGGTGGACATTTCAACTCGGCACGAACGTCTCAATTCGGCTGGGTGAACCATGAGATTAGACGGGTCTGTGTCCTTACCTTAGATGCCATCGCTCACGTTGAGAGGCTGAGATATGCCTGCGTCCGAATATAACAGATTAATTTCAAAAACAGTAAATTCCTGCAGTTGAGAGGGGATCATGACATATGGTAATAATAATAGTATTTTTTTATAATTATCATTTGTGTTAGAGTTATTTTAGACGCTGAGCTGCTGTGCAAGCACTAAGTTCATGCATTTTCATGATATTGCTTATTCACTTGCACTCATAATGAATCACAAGTATTGTATGTCCGCATATTTCAGTGCTGTTCGCCATTCGCACTAAAATGCACAAGGGAGGTTGATCGGGTTATTTCTAAATGCTGTCGAATTTAAAAATAACCCGGGGAACTTCCACTTTTGAAACGACTAATTAATTTTTATTAATAGAGTGAGTTTACTGATCTCCAAACATAATACATAAACATAACTCCATATATTGCTATTGATCGTTTTTACGTCTTAATTGGCATTTGGAGATTCATCTCAAACTTGACTTTGTGAATTCCACGTAAATATACCATAAGAAACACTTTTACAATATTATTTAAACATTACAATCACTCCCTATGACAAGTACAAAAAAGAGTAAGTGTAGTGTCTCGTGAAGGCGCTAATGAAGGCACAAAACATAGTGCAGCAACAGTTGTTAACTTCATATTTGTCTGCCCGACTTATACGAACTCCGAACCGAAACAACTACCCGGATAAAACATTGTATCACGATTTATCATTCATGACTAATTCGGAGGTTAATCAATGAATTACTCAATCGCTCACTCAATTCACCACGTTAGTGCGTATTAAAAGCTGGTTATAGTCGCTAGCAAAACAGTTATGGCTGTGGCGACCGATGCTTCCTTTAATTTAGTCGTGAGTGGGGTTTGCTTGTCCGAATCGCAACGATTCACAAAGTTTAAAGCAACCAAACTTTTATTTCGTTTTTCGGAATACTAGCGTCGTGCCATCCACGGCACTCCTCAGGAACAGCGGACGGAGACAGGGGCGAGCGAGATATAATTTTCCTTCCCCCGCACTGGTTACACTAACTTTTTTTTAATTCCTAGGGAAGGAGGGGGGGGGGGCGATGGTTTCCTTACCACACTTGTTCCAACGGCACTGGAAGGGAAGAACTCATCCTACCAACCAGCAAATACCAACAAAAACATCTGATAAACAGAGGCACTCTGCGGTGCTCCGTGATATATCTTTACCTACTCGCAAGCGATTTACCTTAACAACTGGGAAAGCCGTCATTACAAATCAGTGCACAGGTACACAGTTACTCAAAAATCCACAAACACAAAAAAATACACTCACACAGTGCTGAACCATCAATTCATCTGTATTTCAAACTTTCTTTCTTCGACACCAAACAATAGGTTGCCAGTCCAACAAACAAGAGAAAGGAAGGAAAAGTGGAAAATAAGGCAAAGAGAGGAAACGCAAAAAAGGGAAAGAAGACTAGAAAAAAGTAAATAGAAGGCAAAGAAAAGGAAAAGAAAGGAGAATAATTATAACGCTAACCGAGTCCAAGAGTTACAAAAATTACAAAAATAATTACGAAATTACTCACGAACATGATATATAACAGGTGATATGCTGGTCTACTGTCGAATACACCCTTGGTATAAATAGTCCGTGAGTTACAAAAATGTCCAAGAGTTACAAAATATAATTACAAACATTATATCAGAAATACAAAAAGAAACCAGTGGATATACTGGCCGACTATCGAAAACACCTGCTCTCTCAATAATGCAGGTCTCTTTCCGATAAAGCTAAGGACAAAGTGCTAATGCACTCGGCATCCCGTCGTACAATGTTCTCCATTTCTATGATTTTTCGGGTGAGCTGGTTGTTACTCTTGCCTAACACAACACAGTTGTCCAGTCGCGCAGAACAGACACGATCCCTACAGTTAACGCCTAAGTGACCGGAGTTAGAGTTGGCTATCTTGTTGTTGTGCTCACGCAGAGGGTCATTTCATCACTGCCCAGTCTGTCCAATGAACTATTTTCCACAGGAAAGGGGACACAAATAGACCACCCCTTCAACACATGTGACAAAGTTGGATTTGTGTTTCTTTGTGCAGCTGACGATGCTGATTGAAAATATGTTTGCTTTTTTGCAGAGGCTGTGCCTCGATAATATTTATGCTTAGAAGGTCCGTCGTTTGTTTGTTTGTTTGTTTGTTTGTTTGTTTGTTTGTTTGTTATATAATGGTTAAACCCAGGAGGGTAAGGCAACTGTGAACAGGCATTACGCCCATACCAAAGGGTCCACAGTGCCTCTATGGCAGAAAAAGGAACGACAATTATTAAATAACTAAAACCGGTACATAGATGATGGGGCAAGTTCCGTGGAGGAACACACATCGAGTTAGGTGCTGCGCAGGTGGGCTGTGTCGCTATTGGGTGGTCGTAGTGAGGCGCTGTCGATTGGTGGTGAACTGGTGATTGGCGCGGGGAGAAAGGGAGGGTCACCAATCCGCGCGAATACAGTGCATTTTGTGAACTGTGGATCACAACCACAGTCTCGGCAGTGAATTTCTACACCACGAGAGACAGTCTTGTTTGTGCTGTTACGATACTCCCACAGTCGATCCAGGAGACATCTGCCAGTTTGTCCGACCAGAGCCTCCTAGGGAAGCTTATATAGGAGGCTATCGTCCGACATACATTTCGGGTGCCTCGGGAGAGCGGCTCGGTGTTGGCAGGGAGGGGAACCGAAAAAGACGTGGCGTCACGATTAGTGGCCGCAGTATCTCGTTACGTCACAGGTTTCGTCCAGGGACGAAACGAAAATGTTTGTATAAAAATCGGAGCCTCTCGAGTTCATTTTCTGGTTAAATCTTAGTTATTTTGATTTTATAATTTAGCATCATAATTGAAGGCTCGTAAACCGGTTTGCAGCGTGAAGAACAACGATCGCTCTTTTTGGGCTGGAGAGGCCCTTTAAAGTGAAACGAAGTAGAGACGATTTACCCACGTGCCAGTATACATCCGACATTGCTGACCTTCTCTTGTTTTACCGAGATACCGAGCCACTAAAACGGGCGTTGATGAGCCTCCAGAAAGACCAATGCTGGGGAGCAATGACACAGTAGAATCTAAAATGACAATGACCTGGCCTGCTATGGCAATGATGAAGTGAAGTAAACGGAAGAAGAGGAAAACAAATATCACGAGCCATTCCACTCTGCGAAGGTGGATGACCAGCGAAGCTGTCTAGCACACGACACCGACGTGACACAAAATTTTGAACAAAGGTACGAC
>JAZHYW010017028.1:0-26012 GCA_037355805.1 Ixodes ricinus | reverse complement strand
ATAGAAGGCGTATACTTAATCATAATAATTCATACATAATCATAACTAGGCGCAATGAATCGCAACCAGCGAGAATCACCAAGGGGCTCAGCGGGAATCTGGCAACAGACCACACGATCAGCAGTCCGACATCTTTGCTCGGAGCCACAAGGAGGAGGAACATAAAATAGCGCAACAAAGCAGCTGCACTAAGTATTACTGGCCGCCGATGGTTTTCTGTGGTAGCAAGCGCTACACCGCGGCGAGTGATACTGAGTTAGTCCGGCATACTTATTCCAGCGTACGTAGTACGCAGAGCGATCATCGGCGGCGTGTCATACTTACTCCAGTAGACTTAGTCCGGCAGGCGACCGTCGACTGGAAGTCATAATTAGTCCAGCAGAAAGATCGCGTAAAGGGCGCAATAAATCTCCTCTCTCGATAACTTCAGTCACTAGAAGAGCTTCCTCGGAATTCAAGAGCACTAAATATTTAAAGCCCTCTGCGCGCACACAAAAGAAGCAGAACTTATGACAAACTTCTAATCAAAGCATGCTCGTGACACACTCTACCATTGAATACATTTAAACCATTATCTTAATCGTACTGATAAACCCGGAGAACACAGGAGTGTTGTGGGTGTATTGCGTCCGAAACCTCCTTAAAATCTCCCCGTAAACAAGTATAGCAAATCATAACGTACGGATAATGGATGCGCGACAGATTTTGTACTTTCCGGATTTATCGAAACGATCAAGACAGGTTCTTTTTTTTTTCTTTAATATCAATTTTTTTTTAATTTCTGTTCACATAAAATATTGGTTCTGGATTCTAAAGGCCGAAGCTCGGGGTTCGGCGCTTCAGTCTTTGGAGTTCCGAAAATGAAAAACATTCCAAGCATTCCATACTTTCCCCGTGAAATGACTGTGTTCACTTAACAATTTTTCTACTTTTTGTATTCCGATTTAGTTAAAATTGCCTCTAATTTTAGCTTCAGACTTTCAAAGATGTTAGAGCCTCGAATAAATAGAGCAGGTGGAGCATGCCACTTCACTTACTTCTAGGCGAGATATCGTCGAACAAAAACTCAGCAAGCTTTGTTCCTTCACTCTGGAAGCGTAGTTTATAAGAAAGAGCGTCGGACCCGAAAAAGGTCCGACCCAGTATTTGTAGAGAATCATCGGAGGCGGTGAAGCGCGCATATCTCGTGGGCCAGAGGAATCGAACCGACTTTAATTACATCGCACAAACTCAGCGTCGTCATTGTGATTTAGAGTAGAAATAACTCTATAGGGGTGCATCGCTTGGTGAAAATATCGAAGTAAAAACTTGCTCTAATCAGAAGGTACAAATAAAGACCGTTATTTTCCTACACCCTAAAAAAATGTACGTGAGTTTACTTTCTTGTATTAGACGGAGGTAGGCACTAGCGGCGAACCAATGACGTATAAAAATGTTAGGTTGTCTTAACAAATATACATAATTTATTGAACTGAATAATACGCAGCTAATTTGGTAGAGGACGAATTTCGCTTCCGGTGCTGCCGCTGCTCCTATGTCATTTCTCTCGCTCTTCGGCGGGGCTCGATGTTTATTCTGCCGCGCAGCCGGGGCTCGATGGTGTCGGATATCTCGTCGGTTCAGGAGCCCGACTTGCGTGGGGCGTCGCAGAAATAAGCAAATATCCGCAGACGGGTTCCAGCAAACGGCAAAGCTCAGCATACAATTAAGTCTTGGCAGGTGAAACGTTATTACACATTATCTTTGTGCTCATCGCATTTCTTTTTTAATGTAACCGTAATGTGAGCCTTGCCATTGGCTGGGATCATTTAGTTTGCCGCGATTAGTCGCCTCCGTGTTCTGCAGGAAAGTGAACTCGAAGACTTATTTTAGAGTGCAGTTTATATAGTTAATGTGGGGAAAACGTTCCTGTGAGCCGTTTAATTGGACAAAAAAAGAACAGATGAGGAAAGGACGATTTCCTCCCGTTTCTGGTTTCGTTAAATCAAACGTCTCACAATAGCGTTCTTAGAGCATAACTTGAAAGAGTCTTAACTTCGTACCGAGCTATATACAAATTTTATTTGTATTTGTAATGTTTGTATGAATTGAACTTCAATTTCCATACTTTCGAAAAACAAACGCACCACCTAGTCACGTCTTCGTGGTAAATTACGAAGTTGCAGTATGCAAAACTGTTTTTTTTTGTTGGTTATTTTAATGGGATTTGCTCCATCAGACCCTCACGGTACAACAAAAGACAAAAACGTGGAGCGCTTTTGGCTGGTATCTGACTCTTCTCAGTGCGCGGGGCATAGGCATAGTAGACTGAGAATTGTAAATGGCACCAAAATGAAAATGTAGATCAATCATAATCAGTTTCATCCAGACAACCGACGCGTAGTGCAGTTGCCTGGGGGACCGTCATAAAAGGCAGAGACATGCCTGACGAGGCGACAGCCCCACTTCTTGGTCACACCATTCAGCAAGCTCAGAGACGACGGCAACAATCCTCACATTCAAGCATAATATGCTTTCACTACACTATGGTGAAACTCGAGATGGCAGATATACAAAAGCTGGATAAAAATGAGCAAATACCAACTATACCCCGTTTCGCCATGTTTCCCAGCGCAGTCAACGGTTATTCGACATACAAGCATTGAAAAACAGACTAAAAGCGTAAGGTCACGGAGCGTTCACTGCAGTTGATTTGTTCAGCTACCGAAAGAACACGCATACGAAGGTGATCGCCGCCGTGACATTCCGACTTTAACGTGGCTTTACTTGCCTATCCCCTCGCGGCTTCAGCCGTGCTGAGACTAAATGTAAAACAAAATAAAATTAAAATCTTTCTTTTTTCGTGCCGAATGCTTTTGAGAAAAAAAAAAACCTTTCAGAACTGACTCATGCAGCACAATCTTTTTAAAGCAAAAAGTGTTTTTTTTTTGTTGGAAATTGAGGGCCTTAAAAATGCCCGAAGAAACCCAGGTGCAGGCAAACTTGACCTTGTTCGGCCAGAGATCCTGGGTACATCTTGGCCCTAATTCGCCAAGCGAGCGCCAAAGTTAGGCTTCACTGGTGGTAGTTTTTTTTTGGCTGTCATCTGGCATCTTTGGACCTAATTCACCAAACAAGTGTCGTAGTTATCCTTCACTTCTTGTTTGGTTTTCATGTGGCAACTTTTGGGCCTAAATTGCAGAACCAGTGCCAGATTTTGACTTCACTGCTGTCTGTTTGGTCCATATACGTGTTGTTGGCATCTTTGGCTCAAGTCTGGCACATTGGCAATACTGTTGCGAGCGAAAAAATCCATAGAAAGACCAAAGAAAAGCGTTCCTTGGCACCACTAACTAAGGCCCTGGAGCACAACCGTCCTTGGACTAAGTTTGGCCCCCTAGAATTTTTAGGGTTGTGCCAAGCTATAGGCGCCTCTCTGGCGTGCTAGCTGTGGAATCGTGTACTTTGCCATGTTGACTGTCCACTCGGCCTTGCCGCACCGTGGCGTGAATTCAGGCACAAAAGATGGAGGTGTTTAACGTGCACTCTAAACTATAACCACCTACTGGTTACTCGAAAAGCAAAAGGCAAGAAACTTCGCAATCTACTCCTGCTCTTGTAATGCAACTACGTCGTTGCTTTGTGACGGAAAAATAGTGACGAAATGAAAGTGACACGTTGAGAGTAACACGAGTATCTTCATCTAAATGATATACGCGTTAAAAACGCGCTGGTATTCTGTTCAGTTTCGCTCATGTTTGTTGTTTCTCCTCCACGATGCAATATTCGATTGACATTCTGGTGACCCTCGTCTTAACATTTGCGCGATAAGTGAAGTAGTGCTTGTGAAATGCACGAAAGCACGATGCGCGAAAAGGAAAAAGAACAAGCTTTTTGGCAGAGTCTGTCTACAGCCAAAGGATAATCTGCTTTCAGAAGATAAAACTCTGAGCCTTAGAAAATAACACTTATTGCTCGGTACTGAAAGGTATTTACCGAGTCAGTCCATGCGACATCACCGAATTCTCCTGAGCTTTCCTTTCGAAGGGAATATTCTTATTGCAGTGCGTATTTTAAGGGAAGCAAAGTTAAGATGCGCGTCGCGTCGCCGTACCCTGCAGTCGTCACCTAAATTTAGCGGCTTAACATCCTGCTAATGGAGCGGAACGCCACTACGGGTCAATAGTTAATGCGCATAGTATTTGCGTTGCGGCAAGGTTTGTGCATACTATATCACTAATGCATTCCGCATATAAGAGGGTCTGGGATCAAAGGAACGCCTTGATGCTTTTAGTAGATGAGCATTTTTCAAGCTATATGTGTTTTATATATTAGAAAACCTCACTCATCTTGGCGTCCCTCCCGAGGAACCCAAATAGGGGTTGATAGACTCTCGTGGCAGCACGAGCAAACAAACAGATAGTAAATAAAGGTAAGGCTTTGATCTTCCGCCGGAACGTGCCGTATACAGAATGAATTAGCGATATAAAGGGTGCTTTTCTTTTTAGATGCGGAGCATCTCTGGCTCGGGTCTATGTCCCGCGGCGTCGGCGTCGTAGTCCGCAGTCATACTGCGCACGCGCAACTCTCTCCTTCCCTCTCTCCAACAGCTGCGCGTTACTCTCTCCGCTCTCTCTCTCTACCAGCTCGTGCACTGCGCGTGCGTTCGCTTCTCCTCACACCGCGCGCGCACGCGCAGCTCTCTCCTCAGTCTCCTCTCCTTCAAGTGTGAAAAAAAATAAACGGCGAGCGGCGAGCGTTCCAAGTCTCTCTGCCGCGAGCCGCGACGAAGGCTCGCGTAGGGGTCACAGTATGGCAGTCGGTGGCGCCATCTCTCGACGTCAGCACGCAACTGACTCTTTCCTCGGAACCAACACGATGCTCCGCGTCACCCATGGTTCCCCTCGAGAAGATGGTGTAATTTTTCTCTTGTATTCGGTCCAGAACTTTTAAAAGAAAATGACTCGCGTTAAGATTCCTTGATCCCTGGGGCCAAGCTGGGGTTCATGGCGCGACTGAGAAAGAAACGAAATGGGTAAAGAAGTTACCTAATTAACTGAAATGTTTAAAATAACGTTTTACAGTTTCAGTTTTTGGGGTACGATGTGTTTGGGGAATCGACGCTCGACCTCAGTACGGTCAAACCGTGTCGTAAAAGCTTAATTAACAAATTAGTACAAAAATCCAAATTCAAAATGCTATCGTGTTTAAAAATCAGACGTAGGCAGTTTGAAATCGAAAGCACCACGCGGCGTAATGCATTAAAAAATCTAAATCTTTTTTTCACGGGTAGTTCTAATTGTTGTTTACCTAGTAGACCTTTTTTACTGTCAATTTAACTAAAAAAACGAATTCCTTCTGATTGTAGCTATTTTGTTTAGAAGATTGCAAACTTCAATCGCAGTTAATTTTTGCGTGAAATTTGGATTGTTATAGTCGTCTGCCAGTGAAGTTTTGGTATAGAGCCTCGGTCCGCGCGGCCTGGTGGGGACGGGGCTGAGCTCACTCTCCAACCAGGACAATCGCTTCTCGTGAGGGCGCTTTCCATGCCGGTCGCGATTACATGTGGCTCTGCAACCCTTCGATAAACATAGCACCGGAGATTGGCGTTGGCAGAGATAGGGTCTGCACGCTGAGAGTTCAGTGTACTTGTGAAGCGTTATTCTCGGCCGTGGCACTCCATGTAGTCGCGTGTCGCGATGGTGAACCCATCCCAGGAGAAAATACTTCAAGATAGTGGAAATGTTCGCGCTTTCGTGTTTGTTTACCTCGCCGATAGGGGTGTTTTTGAGCGCTTGCAGCTTCTAATGTCACACATTTCTTATCTTGCAGAGCCTGTATGTGCGCGCTCGAACTTTGTACACGCTTAAAGGGGAGCTGCGGCGTCTATTTGAACATTTTCAAGTAAACATATTTTTTGAAAGAGCACACAAAACTGAACCTAAAACAAAAAGTAAATTTCGCAAAAAAATTAAATAGTTTTTAATTGTGGAAATACAATATAATTCAAACCGAAACTAACCTGCAACTTTACCGGTCCACCATCTTGTGGTGATGTCAGATATTGCATAAATATCAGCACATGGGCAGCTGGAGCTTGTTTCGCTCAGGGACAGAAGCCATCAAAAGGCCGTCGCGATCGTCCGTGGGAAATAATGGACTACGATTCACCTATCTTGTCCGAGTCAAGCAATGACCAGCGAATGTTTTAAGATTTTCCTCACGAGATTTCAGACGATTCGTCGTTCGCATTTGATCTGCCGGCGTCACCTCAGAGGGGATTTCTCGTGGGGGCTGCATTCGCGATCCGTCGACACGTGGACGCAGATGCCGCTTCGAAGCAGAATGGCATAGAAGGTTTGGTTTGCTAGCAAAAGTGTGAACTGTTTTACTAGCAAGACGCCAACACTAGGAGCCAGCGCTCGCGTCCGTCTGCTCGGACCTACTTCCGTCGCAGATACTTCTCCGTCGAAAACCAATGCCAACGTTACTAAAACCCTCAGTCGGGAAACCCACCCTTGAAACCTGGGCCGCTGGCGTCCACTGAGACCGACCTAAATACGATAACAGCGCCACCCTTTAGCGACGAGTTGAAAGCATGAAAGTTGCTTTACATTGCTACTGCGAGATGGCCCTGCGAGATAGCGCCACCGGCCCTTGCCCGACTCGACGTGTAGCCGTGCAGTTCCCGGAGTGAACGCTGCGGGGTAAATGGCAGCGTTGGGATTGCCATTAGCTCGGTTCTCGAGTACGGATCGGAGCCACTTTTCTGAAGCAGGCTCTATGGCAGTTTCCCAAATAAGGGGTTCTAGTAACGTTGACCAATGCAAAGAGCAAGTCGTCTGCTTCCTGGGCAGGAGTTACGGTGACGTCAGAACGACGTCGAGCTCTGATTGGCTCTGATTGAAAGGAAGGATAGTGGGTGGAGCTCAATGCTAGGCCACTTCTTTTTTTAGAGCGCAGCTTTTAGGCGCTTGTTTCCGGCTTCAACGGCATCGCCGTCGGCGTAACCACGTGTCGCATTAGGGGACGTTTCCCATAATGACGTCACACGTGACATCACGTGGGACGTCACAAGGGCAAGAAATTTTCCCGCTCGAAATTTAGCGGGAAACTTTTCCGTTAAATTTAGCGGGAAATTTCCTGGCTAACTATAGCGGGGAAATTTTCCCACTAAAATTGCGCGAAAATTTTACCCTCGTGACGTCACATGTGACGTTGCTCAACCCCGGAAAATGTTTCCGCTAAATTTAGCGAGAAACGTTTTCCGCTGAATTTAGCGGGAAAGTTTTACCCTCGTGATGTCACACGTGACCCTCCTCTGTACCTTCCCCTCCTCCTCCTCAGGAGCTGCGGTCTAATTTGGAATTACAGAGCATTGTAAACGTGTTTCATTTGATTTATTCAGCCAATGAGAGTTCGGCCTTCTGACTTCATCGCAACCCGTGTGCATGAAGCAGACGAACTTGCGCTCCGCAAAAGTGTCACTCTGCTGCATTTCTTAATGGGGTTATTGCACCCCACAGCCATTCACTTTTCCCTCCCCTCCCCTCTCCATCGCATGTCATCAACAACCTAAACGAGACGCAATTCGCAAAACCAGAAACGTTCGCTATCATTACAAAGCACAACGGCGTGGAGAAGGGAGCGTCGTCTGCTCGCGGATCCAAACATTTCATGTCACGAGTGCATTTGCTCGCTGTTTGCCAGCAGAGCGGCAGCAAGTGAATTGGAGGGGTACGCGTAAACTTCAAAATTATATTTATCGAAAAAAAAAAATGAATATTTTTCTGGAATAATTCGTAGAAATATCCACGGGTGGATATTTAGTACACTGTGAAACATTTTATAAAAATCGATGTCCATCGATATTTTGCCGGAGATCCTTTAAGCAACACTGAGAATAATTTTAAAGGGCCTAGATGGGACACGTTTCTTTGCGGAAATGTTTCCACGAAGAAAATTTTATGGTGTTTTTTACTCAATATTTACGTTGTTAGACGCGATTTTGAAGTCGCGACCCACTCTAATTGGAGCGGCCTGATCAGGCAATATTTACGAGAGACCACAATTGAAAATTAGGTTCATGGTTACTTTTGAGTAATAAATATTTAATTAGCAAGTGAGGACTTATATGTTTCTGATTTTAAACTTTCTGGACATTATCGTAAACCACAAAATACGGAAACATTGCCAAAAATAAGGCACGCGCAACATTTTGAGGCGTTCCAAGAAAAAGAATAAAAAAACACTCAATATTGACGTGTTTTAAAGTTTAGGTTTCCTAACAAAGCACATCTCCACGCCAGCGGTTCTGCCTTGCCCCCTTTCGAGAGAATGCAGTGTGGCTCGAGCTGACGAAATAGGAGGACATTGTGAAATTAGCGCTTCAACTATGGAATGAACCTCCGTAACGCGAAGAATGCGTAGCAGCGCACATTAGTTGCGCACGTGGGCCACGATGGAGAGGGATCGCAAGCGCGGAGATGCGTTTTGAAAGGAAACCGGAATTCCGTTTTAATAAAAAAATCGGAATTGCGTTTTGTTATGAACGTCGTAAAACGCTGCGCTTGCCATACATTTTTTTTTAAAGAGACACTGACACCCACCAGATTTTTGTTCTATTTTTTTTTTGTCGGTGTCAGAAGACTGCCCAATCGAATAGTTTGCTACAGCGTCACGTATATTTTTAATAAAGTAAAAAGAATAAAAAAAATAACGCAACTGCTCGAAGTTGAAACCGAAACTGGACTGGGGAGGAAGAAGGAATATAGGGAGGAGAGAGTTGGCGGAAGTCACGTTGCTGTGGGACGTTTTTCCTTTTCTTCAATCAACGTATTTGCGGTCTTTTTAGAAGACTGGAAAAATGGGTCTCATATTTCTTTTCTTTTTTTTTAATATTGAGTGTGTCCTTCAATGACCCACGACTTTGATTACATTTGGTGGTTGTCTGTAAAGCCATAGATAACGGCACGTGACCGCGGAGAAGAGAGTTGAGCGCGACTCAAACCCGCCAGTTCTCAATCGGTGGTTGTCGGGCGGAAAGAAAACCTAATTCTCAAGCCGCAAGTTCTGTTCTAAGTAGTTGGACTCTCGTATGTCATGTACAAATAAAAACCTTGGCGAGCATAAATACCCCGTCAATGACCCTTTGAAGTGAGCTGATGTAGTGATTTTCAACGATGCCCAGAAAGGTTCCTATGAAATCATACCTTACATCTACTAATTAGAAAGTTAATTACCTCGAAGTAATTAAGAATCTATTTACAGTTTACACTGAAAACAGTATTATATTTTCCTAAATAGGCCCTTTGTCAGAAACCACTATGACATCAATCCTATTTTGAGCGTGGGATGCGCGTCTTTTGGGAGGGACGAATTGGACCCTTAGCTTCGTGAAACACCCTGTACCACTCGCGACATTAGACCTTTTTCTTTTCTCAAATACCGAAACGAGCAACTTCGTCGGTCACCATTTCTTGGGTACGCAGCCTGCAATTGGATCCGGAGTCGTCGCCGAATGCTGACGTAGTGTTCGTGTCCCGCGCATGCTCAGAGTACATGTCCAAACGATGCGCGAGTTGGGTAATTATGGCGCAGCTGCTACTAGATGGCGCGCACTTTCGAAAAAGGGTTCACTGTAAGACACCCATTTGCGTGGGACCGGTTCCGCGATTCCGAAGGTCACCAGTGTGTTGCTCTGTTCTCGTTTATTTTTTACATAAAGCCAGACTTGTACGTACTCATTACGAATCATCAAATGACTCGCAATCGATTACTTTTTGGAGGAATCTTTAAATAAGATTTATTACCTTTATTGGGTAGTCATGACACGAACAATCTGATTACTTTGAGAAATAAACTAAATTATTTGTAACTTTTACTATTTTTTTCTTCCCTTCCCCTTCCTTTTCAAGTAGCGGTCGATTGCTTTTACTCCCAAGAATCGAGTGATCTAATTGAATATTTTTAATCGGCAGTAATACCAACTGCAATCCATCACATTTTTTTCGTAATGCGTACATGACTGCATAAAGCGTAATATTCTCGAAGTTCAGGGAATGTATCCTGTGGTCGAAAACATTGGTACGGGCGGTAATAATTCGATATATTAGGTACGACAACCTTCCCTAAGGCTATGTAAAGCTGGCGTGGGTGGCTAAAGCGCGAGACACACGCGCGAAAAATCCATCCGATCCGAACGTCCGATCCGACAGTACGACTGCCTGATCCGAAAATTTGGTCGCTTCAGACGTCGGATCGGCGATCCGGCGTGCGTCCAACGTGCCAGATAGTTTCACACGGCGGACGGACTGTCGGAAGCGTCCAGCCAATGACAGCACAGCTAGCGCGAACGTCATGATGGCGTACTGAATCTGGCGGGACGACGGTGAAGCCGGACGCGTGGATCCCGCTGACCCATTCGAAAAAGATGGTTCCGGGAGGGAGCATACGTCCAGCAAGATACGTTTGAACTAAAAGAGTGTCAGTAAGATCCACGAAAACACCTGTTTGCACTCGGAGCGGAACCGCACTAACACCGCGTTCTTGGCAACCGTTTCGGGAACGATCTTTCACAACTTACAACCGACTTTATGAACCGCTGGGCCACCAGGCAATCGTTACTCGAAGCGACGTGACGTTCGGCAGAGAACGATTGGATCGGCATTGAGTATCTCCCAACAACTAACTCGACATGTGTTGGCGTACCGTCATGTCAAAATAAACTTGACATACAAAAAAAAACAAAAAAACAGTGTATACGTGCTATATTGCGAACGCAATCCATATGGTGTTCTTTTTAAGCTCGACAACACAAAAAAAGAGATAAAATCGAGGAGCCTTTTCGACGAGAGCGTTCGCCACCGCTGCATCTGAAAACAAGCTAAGGACGACGAGGGGAAAGGCTGACCTTTTACCCAAAAATAGAAGTCAGGGTTCAAACTATTCATACGAAAAAAGTCCAAAAAGATCGCGTGGATATATTCCATTCAGCAAGCCAGCCGGTCGTGTGCAGATGGTCTTGTTCCGAGTCGTCGGCGCAACGTTGCGTGAGATCTCCTTGCTAGGCCTAGCGTTTCTAGATAGTCCTTGGCGGTCGCTTGGTTGGTAGGATCGTTGTCGTTGTAGCTTTTTCGGGTATCTGTGGTTCAAGCTTACGTCTCCACCGCGGCGTTCAGTTTCAGGAGCATATTTTTTTCTTTTCCTTTGCTGCTTGAAGTCGGGACGCGCACAGAGAGCACATAGAAATACAGGTTGGTCGTCGCGAGGACGTAAGCGAGCGATGTTGCCGGTGATGTGGATTTTATCATAAGAAGTTAGTCAACCTCTGTAACTGTCGTAGGCGCGGTCGTAGGATTTTATCGTAGATACGAAAATCTTGCGACAATTCCGCTTCATGAATACTGATTTGTTCTTAGGTTTTGTCGTAAGATGGTTTCGTGAATAAGCTTCGTTGCCTGTTGCGGACGACGAAGACAAAGCAGACAGGTCATCGATATATGACTGAATCAAAATATTCTGGCGGGCTAGTTGGTCATACATACTGAATTACAAATAGCGCTAAGACAAGGTTTGTTGTGAGTTAGCGCCTGTCCTGTCCACTTCTTCGTCTGTCCTTGTCTTAGTGCTATTTGTAGTTCAGTAGATATATGACTCTAGGCCAAACTTCTTCTCGCCCATTATGTCCACTGTTGATGTAGTGGCGTCTTCGTCCTCGTTAATGTCATTATACCCACCCGGATCTCGTCGCATTGGTCGGCCGTTGCACACTCGAGGCAGCTCCGCTGCTCCGCTGCTCCGCCCGCTTCGCGATATGCTACAGCCCTAGGGTACTTTGACTAAGCGAGATTATAACGCATTGATACCTCCAAGTGGCAACGCTTGTAACTTTAATACGCTTGTCCCTTAAGGGCGTGGTGGCGTTAAGGCCGCGCCAGATCTGCCGGATCTCCCGAGATGCATCCCGCTCTTCGAAGGTTGTTTTGAAGCTTTCGCCAAAAGCCCATCTTTTGGAACCAAAAATATAGCCATCCGCTTAAAATACAACCATGCGATTATAAATTATAGGTTTAGCTGATCTTATTCGACTGACTTCTTAATGTTTATTTTGTGTATATCTAAAGTTTCGATTCAGTACCCTTTAATGCAAGGGGCCGTGAGCTGGACAAGGCTAACGATCATAATCCCTGGAGAAGTGGAACAAGAGGGACAAAGGAGAAACACAAATCTACAAACACAACTATGTTACTGGTGCGCAACCAAAAAATTGCCTGGTCCCGGCATCGAACCAGGACCAACCTTTCGAGTGGAGCGCTCTACCAACTGAGTTAATCAGGAGTTAAGGCCTGTTCACACACTTGAGACTTCTTAGAACCGTGTGCCTTCAACCTCTTAATATTTCTACGATTGGCACCACCTGTCATGTGGCCGTCGAACACTAGGCGGTCAAGTATATTGTCACGAATGACAAATGATAAGCAGCGAATAAATAGAGAAGATAACCGTTTAATGGGGCGAACTTCTGCCCAAAACAAAATCGAAGAATTTTGGCGTTGCAGGCGTCGATGTCGGCGAAACAGCAGGGCTCGAGCGCTGGGGCGAGACTGACCCCGGCTCGCCACGCGAGCCCTCTTTATGCGCAGTCGTGGGCTTCTCGAACAGTCGGCGAAGAAAGTTCGGCGCGTACAACATTCGGACGTCGAACAAGCAACAGGGTTCTCAAATTTACCAGAACGTAACATTTACAGAAATAACAAGAAGCTGTGTCCGCTCCGAGGCATCGAACCTGGAGCTCTTTGCGTGGAGCCAAGGTTGATAACCATTCGGCCACGGGCGCGCTCGGTAGGAGACGCGCGTGGCAATATTCTCTACTAATTTACACATTTTTTCCACCTGCCTCGAAAAAATTTTGTTAATGTTATAAATGACTAATACTCATAGGTAGCACGTACATGTGACCTCGCGAATACCGCAAAACTTTCGCTTTAGTGAAATGCAGTTACAGGGTTGCCGCATAGATGGCGCCAGCATGCCAGCGTGTTCTCTTGTCGTAAGAGATTTCAAGAGGTTTTAAGGCATTCGGTCCCAAGGAGTCGCAAGTGTGTAAACGGGCCTTTAGACGTCAGTGGAGTAAACGGGTTTTAACAGCTGGTAGCAGTCTAGCACTAAAAAGGGTGAATGGCCTGGCATTTTAAGGTTATGATGTTAATGCAAATAATGAAAGGTGCAGCGAGCTGGGCAAGAATAAAGATAATAATCCCTGGTGAAGGGGAACAAGGGGAACAAAGGACAAACACAAATCCTCAAACAGAACTAGGTGACTGGTGTGGGACTAAAAAAAAATCGCCTGGTCCTGGTATCGGACCAGGAACCAGGGACAAGGAGGAGGCGGATTTTTTCGGCCGCGCACCACTCACTTAGTTGTGTATGGATATTTGTGTTTATCCTTTGTGCCCCCCCCCCCCTTGTTCCCATTCTCCAGGGATTATTATCGTTGCAACATTCATCTCGATGCTTGCCTATTTGTTTAAATTAGATTTGAGAAACCCGTCCTTGCTTTGAGAATTTGTCCATAAGTAGCATGACCGAATGTTTTTGACAAAAAGATACACCTTTCCGTTCTCTTTCCTTGGCTTTAGGGTAGTGAGGCATACGTGGAGTGAAGGCATGCGGGAAGTCCCAGGTCCGCGTCGAGGAGTGTGGAGATCATCAAGCCTCCTTGTACAACCAACAATAGATAGAACTTAAAACAGCTGCATGGGCGTGCTGACGATTTCGTTCAGATAGTCGTTCCTGAAGCTTGGAATTATTCTTTCGAAAAGTGATGCAGCACATCTGTCCCATTGCTGCGACGCAAAACACAAAAACAGAACAGAACTTTTTTGTCCTGTCAAGACCATTCGATACGCGACTTAAGGACTGAAACTCGAAATATCTGTGGTCCCTCCATTTGATGTTATAACGGTTCGCTAAGCCTTAAAAGTGAACCTTTAACCTATTTTAACGTCCCTTTGTGGCCACAATAAACATTCTTAGCCGACATACTAAAACCCAAGACGCAGGCAAGAAAAGGGAATAAACAACGTCTCACGTCGTTGAGGCATTGTGTCTTTTCCCCTTTTTTGCCTCCGTTTCGGGCTTCAGTATGTCGATGAACAACCAGTTCGTCTGCTTAAAGAGGCACTGACACCCCAAAGGTCGTATTTTTTTTATTGTCTAAAACGACGCAAGTTGTAGTCATAAACACGCAAAAAAAACCGCATCGCGAAAAAAAATTTTCCCGCGCGCGGGCGCGCCTTTTTATTTTTGGCGTTTAAATCTCCCGCCGCTACCTCCTTGCTTCTTATGATTGATGACGTCAAAAATCAGGAAATGTAGAAGCTTTGTAGGCGACATTTTTATAACATTTAATAATGGCAATCGTAAAACATGTTTTTTAACGCAATTGCGAACGCACTACGGCCCTTCTTTTTGAAATACCAAAAATCAGAGTTCGGTGAGATGTCCCTTCCTAGATTTGTGTCCTCTCTTTGGCGGCGCTCGAGCAGATCGGCGTGTCGGCGAAGAAACCGGTTTTTCCCGCGCCGGCTCCCTTCTATCCCGCCAGCTCCTCCTCCTCGCATCGGGTCAGCGGAGGTCCGAGAGAAAGTCGAGTCGCAGGAGACCGCAAAATTTGACTGACTGCACTGCCGGGGACCGCGCGGGAACTTCAAATTCAGCATTTGGAAATTGTTTTTTTAATTCACAAATACTGAATTCCCAAGTTTCGAATTTTGAGTGTAATGTCCCGGCACCGTTTTCAATCGTTTCGGATAATAATAAAAAATATGATTTTGATGTGTCAGTGCCCCTTTAATAATGCTGTCTGCAATTCTGTGAACCTGCATTATTGGATAGTTCATGCCATTGCATGTACACTGCTCTTTAAACATAGCTCCGCCACACCGTTAACCTAAATATTGATCTATTTCCGGCTACTCAAAGCTACATTTTTCATGGCAGCAGCTAGGAATGTATTTATCATGCTAGGCTGTGTGATCCGGGATCAAAACCACACCACGTAATGGGACCAGTAGGTCCCGGAATAGCTCCCAATAAGTGACCAAAACGAACCATTTCATAATGGTCCGTTTAGTTTGGGGAATGTTGCACTTCCGCACTGTCTATGCGAGCTTCACTTTTTTTTAAAAGAAGAAGAAGAAAGAAGATAGAAAGGGTGAAGCAGGCCTAGCTTCTCCCTAACCTTATCGTGCGTGGCGAAGCGGCAGTTAGAAAAAGGCGAAATATCGCCCTAGGCCTCTCGGCGCATCAGTAATATTTTGTTTGTCCCTAGTGTAACAGTGTCGCGGATAAGACTTAAAGGGTAACTGCAAAGAAAAAAAAGTGTTTTTTAAACAGCCTAATTGGGACAAGCATGTCACGAAACAAATCTTCCGCGAAAAAACAAATTTTTCTAGCAATATTTACGCCACAGGACGTAATTTAGTCGGAGTCCCAACCTCTCCGCATTTGAAACTCCCGCTCTTTCGACGCCCGCGGAGTGGCTGGTATACGTCACTCCGTGACGTATAGCAGCTACTCTGTGACGTATAATAGCAACTTTGTGGCGCGCGATTCAAAACGGGTGAAATAGCCGCAAACTAAAATCAGTCCTGCGCAATAAATATTGCTGTAAAAAATTTTGTTTTGCGATGGAAAGATTGTTTGTGACATGCTTGTCCTAATTAGGCTGTTTAAAAATACACTTTTTTCTTTGCAGTTACCCTTTAAAAGTGTAATATTCATAAACTGTTGAATTTTCTTACCCAATCAAGAAAAATTATTCTTTTTACTTGGGATTTCTTCAATTGTTTAATGAAACAAGCTGACGTGTCTATGAAAATTTTCACGTACCATGGCATAAAATTGGCCTAATTTTTTCTTAGATTGGGACAACCAACTGTATGAGTAAGTGATAACCAATATTTAACAATCTGGCAGAAACAAATGGTTGCGACCTAGCTTCGCATCTTAATATAGAAGCTCAAATATATTGCATTTTTGAATGTACGAGTTTATAAATCCAAAATGATATCTTGCATTAGATTTTTATAGGATGCTTTAGAACATACCAAGGGCTCTTTAATACAAAACAAAATGCTTTTTTGAGAAAATTTATTTTGAAATTTGTACAATGAGAGTTTTTCTTGTATTCAAAGGCTTTTCTTGCCAAGATAAATTTTATTTAAGCATAACGATATTGTGTTTCTTAAATTGCTATTTTTTAAGCTTTTATTTTATATATAATTTATGTAATAGAATCCATTGCTACAAAAGTTATCATGCAAACGTGGTAAATGATCGTCAAATCAGCCAGGTTCTAGATTTTACGCGAAAATAAACAAATTGAACAAAAAAACGTCTATGAATATATTGTGCAGTTATTGTAGCTATACAATGGCGCGTAAAAGCTTTTCCTTCGTGCGAAATGTATATGACTCTGGAGAAGCTTCCAAATACGCGACCTGTGACGATCTTCCAAATCAAAGAATCCGTCTTTGTATCTTTAGAAGTAAAAATCAAAAACTAAAAATATGACAAAAACAATTTTCAGTTTCGTCCAAGTGACAAATTTTCCCAGCACGCACGCACGCACGCACGCACGCACGCACGCACGCACGCACGCACGCACGCACGCACACACGCACGCACGCAGACACACATGTATATATTTTTCTTTGGTTAAAGATTCTGAGACATGAACCCCTCTTTCGTGCACGATATGTAATTAAATTGCCCGTATATAGGGCTCATATCGCAGGATGCAGCGTCGCAGTTCCGACTCGTCCCGGAAATGACACGCGACGAACGTTAGTTGAATCATCGGAGTCACCTCTTGGTCAGAGCCTCCCACTCCATCCGGTGTTTTTAGCAGCCCTAGAAAGCCTCTCCCACACCGCAAGCACACTCACAAACAACACACACAAAAAAGCACGTCGTTTGTTGCGACGGAATAATACAGGGACACGCACGGGGCATTTTATATTCCTTTATTTACACATATCGCCCGCTGCCATTGGGCTGCCTAGGCAGTAGCAGGCATAGACAACCGAAGCACGTTGGTTTCGTACACACGCGTGCATCGAACGAAAAGTGTTTGTGCGACCTACGTGACGCGACCTCCTGAGACAGTGTCTCGCACACTGTCTTTTGTATCCAGCGATGTGATTGCTGCGCCATTTGCGCCAAACTTCACCCAAAGTGCTCAGCTCTGCTACGTCCTGCTACATTTCAGTCAAATATGAAGAATTTGAACAAATATCGCGAAAAACTTTTTTTTGCTTTGCTTTTTTAATACTGAAATGAACCATAGCTCGGGCCCCGCCATACCGCCGCGTCATTATGCTAGACTCGTGTAAAAATTTTGGAACATTGGATTGTGGCTTGCAGTAGCGCCATATATTCTTTTTTGTTTGTTTGTTTTCGTATCGAATAGGGACAGTGCTCGGGAGTTGCGCCGTTTTTCTCGTTGTTCGCGGTCTGCTGGGCGGGCTATAGTTGGCCTTGTTGAGTGCGCTTCCCACCCCGCAGTGGTGCACTATGGAGAAGCGACCTCCGCGATGTAGGCATTGTGCTTTGGCGTGGCTCCTTCGCCGCGGAGCAGCGGCGCGCTGAGGGGAAGCACACTCCTCTAGAGCGGTACGGCGCACAGGCACAGCAGGCACGCGTCAAGTATCGAAAAAAAAAAGGTTTATATTTGGAGAATATTGATGTGATAATTTGCTTTGGAGGTGAAGTGTCAAAAGAAATCCGTGACCAGACTATGTTTACCTTAATATACTGACGAGTTGCGTGCACCGTTGTTCTAACTCATAATTTAAAAATGAAAAAAAAAACTCAAATTTGAGATTTTGGGAAACTTCGGTAGAGCAACAGGATTTTTCAATAACCCTGATTAGGGTCGAGTACCTGAGTAACACCATCGGCTTGATTTCCTTTATGTTTTGTTTTTGTCAAAATTTTGCTTTTAGCCATTACCTTCATTAAGGCCTTCAATTGTTTGAGGGTGCAGTCAAGAAACCCTGGAAATGAACTAGCTTTGGAATTGGACGAATGGCGGGTAGTGAATAATGTTAACGAGTGGAGCTGAATTTTTTAAGAGAGTAAATTTAGCGCCCAATTATTCATTTCACATTGATACGTGCGAAGTGTCATTAATGTTCGTAACTAAGTAAAGCTTTTTTTTTGAGCGGATTAAGAATTGTAGCGTTATTATTTTAACACTATTTCGGTGTAACACAATTTCATTTGCTTTTGATTTTATACACAAACTTACCACCTAATTTCGGATGTTGGTGCTATGTTCTTCAACAATTAGCATCTGTTTCACAAGCGGCTGCTGCAAGGAAAACCCTCGTCGTGACATTCTTGCTGCCCTGCCTGGTGTTTCTAAACACGAGCGACAGCTTCTGGTTGAGTGTTTGATTGAATGAAACTCTCCTGTAAAATGACCGCTAACCTAAGCAAAGAAATCATTGTATTTCAGCAAGAGAGGCCACCACGCGAATTTTAACATACTACTCGCAGTCAGATGAAACAAAGTTGAGTATATGCTCGTGCTCCCAGAGATATTTGCGCTGATCCAAAATGGACTTTTGGCACCTCCAAAGGGCCCAATGCATCGGGCCTATAAGATCACTGATGATGTATTAGCAATGTGAACTCGTGCCTTTCGTGCCTTTCGAACGTGACTTTCGAACGCCCGGCGTCCAGCACCATAGCCTCCTCTGTACTCAAAGCCTGGTAGTTCGACGACGGAGCCATAGAGTTCCCGGTCGCAGATTTGGAGCGCGAGGATCTGGTAGCACAGAGCATCAAAGAACCACTTCCCGGGGAGCCTGGGCGTCAGCGCACAGTTTTTGCAGCGGCGAGGACTTGAAACACACTTGTTCGCTCGGGAGAAGTGTGTTTCGGCGTCTCGCCGCAGCGGGGCGCCAGTCACTTGGCTCTCCTCTCGTCCGTTGTCTGCTGCTCCACCTTTTCCATTTCAGCGGCCGCTTCTGGTGGCGATCTGCCAGGCTTTGTCAGTATAGAGGAGGCTATGTACCGAGACGCCAAGCGTCTCGTGCAAAGCGTCTCTTTTCGTGCAAGCGTCTCTAAGTGCACGAGACTCCAAGCGTTCTCGAAGTCGGGAAAGCTCGCGCTCGAGGCGGGAGGTCTGAAGCTTCTCCTCGCGGTTCTCACCGATGTCAATGACCGTAGCTCTTATAATTATTTCATATTTTTTTCAAAGAATGATCTGATATTCTCAACGCGAAAAACCGGAAAAAAAGATGCAGAACCTCACAAGGACCCTCTACGAAGCAGATGACTACATTGGACACACAGACGGTAGAAAATTGAACTTTGCAAAAGGAATTCGAGATTGTAACCTTTAACAACCTTCAAAATACGAGACAAAATAAGCGCACGCTGCCTCTAATGCGCCTAAAAGCTGATGTCTGACGCAGTACTACCATTGGGTTTGCAATATGAGGGATATTATAGAGACGTCTAGCGCACCCCGACATGGCGGACAAAACGCCACACGTTACGCAGCGCAAAATCATCGCGGAATATGTGGAGCGCAAGTCCGTCTGCTACTTTTGCAGGAGTAGCAGTTACTTCAGAACGTCGATCTCTGAGTGGCTCTAATTGAAGTATAATGCGTAGACCTCGATGCAGCTTGCTTTGAAGTCTACCCACTATCCTTCAATCAGAGCCAATCGGAGCTCAGCGTTGCTCTGACGTCACCACAACCCCTGCAAAAGAAGCAGACGAACTTGCTCTCCGCCAGGGTGTAAGATAGACAGGTGGGGAAACGAGAGCCAAATGGGCGACTGGATTGTGTCCCCTCGGTTTTCTCTTTTTCTGTGGCGCCATCTATGTGGAGCACCGCGAACTCTCACTCCGGGTGGGCGACCGGTGGCGACCGGCTAAACTGACGGAGGTAGTTTCTCGTGGATTTTCAATGGAGGACTGTCGTGCTCTCAGTTTATTTTGCGCACTCTCCCATGGAGTTCCATGCAAATCCGATTCCGATTTTTTCTTCTCGCCGAAGCGCCATCTGTCGCAAATCAGGGGTACCCGCAAGCAGACGGGTACACAATCCGGTCACGGCGCTGCGGTAGGCTTCTATAGGCCGTTTCCCCACCTGTCTATCTTACACCCTGCTCTCCGCGTAGAATCGCTCGGAAGCGAGTTTCTATTGTTCTGCGGAGTGGAAACAGTGAAGATACGGCGCCGAGCTGTGATTGGAGGATTGCTCCTGCCGGCTGCGGGTGGCTGAGCTATAAGTAGGATTCCGTGTTTTCGGAGTTTATTTTTCACCAAATTAGGAGGGTGTTTTTCGGATATTTAGTTTTTGCCGACGGAGTGTATCGGAATTTATTTTTGTTTGATTCCCGATTCTCCGAAATTCGGAGTTTTATTTCGCAGTTTCTCAATAAAATAAGTAAATAAGTAAATATTATCCGGGTAGAAATGTACGCTAAATAACAAAATAAAAGGCGCATGTATGAATTAGGACTTATTCACTTGAATTCGGGGTTGCTGCCATTGCTATTGGCAATGCCAATTTGTCCCACGACAAACGTTGCACACAGGTGTTGTTTCAATAAACGTCGATACCTTAAAATCAGTCAACTCCTAGAGGTAGTCGCTGGGAGGCTCGTATTCATCCCATCCTATCCCAACAACCTACTTCGCGACCGCGAGAAATGCAATGGAAAAGGATGTAATAGAGAAGATTCAACTGCCCCTCTTCCCCATTTTATGCAATCTCTGCGGTCCATAGCTCTCACTGTCACAAAAACACGACCCTGCTTCCTCCGAAGTACATATAGTATGGCCCGAATTGGAAACCAATGTAGCGGGTTTTGTCGTGACTCGAAAGTACAATGACCTGTTGTCCTGAATGAACCTTGACGAGATAAGTGGTAAGGCCCCTTTGACAATGATCCCGGCTGGTGTTTTTCGGAGCTTACCCGATCTATCCGTTAGCACGGAACTCTCATTATAAGCTAAGTTAGCGAACGGTAAAGGTACGGGCCCAGAGAGTACCTCAGTGGAGTGGTGCAGGAAAGCACGCCATGTCAAATACCCCGTGTGAAATAGCCAGCGGCAAGCGCCCGGCCTTTTTGACCCCGCTTTAAAGAGCCCCAGTTGCAGAAGTATATGACACGAATCTCCCGTGTCAGGTGGCCAAGTCCTCAGCGCGAGGGCGGAGCGTTCTGCTTATAACTAAGATACAGTAAATCTGCACGTGAGCTTCTGTAACATAATCATGCCGTATCCGGGACTCAAGTGAGGAATAATTGAATGAAGCTTTCCGTTCTTCAGGCGTACGCTACACACATTTACGTTTTGTGA
The DNA here is from genome assembly GCA_037355805.1 of Ixodes ricinus. Taxonomy (NCBI): domain Eukaryota; kingdom Metazoa; phylum Arthropoda; class Arachnida; order Ixodida; family Ixodidae; genus Ixodes; species Ixodes ricinus. Next base: position 4,643 of record JAZHYW010017028.1, on the reverse strand, counting down.
CGTTAGAGGTGAGAGCAAACAAAACATTTTCAGTCACTGGCAACACATTTAAAGTGGCAGTTTTTATGAATAAGCACTGAAGCAAAGCATTCGTCGACTCTGAAGCACGCGCGGACCCGTAGTTCCGACGATTCTGTCAAAACTCTTAACCCGCAGCTTATGATGCCATACTTATTACGTTTACAGCACCAAAACACAAGTTCCATTCTTCTTATGTCGTTCTAAATATAGTTGTATCTATCTAGGTAGAATAGTCTATAATTCTACGTCTGAGTATAGCTCTATGACAGCGGAGTGCATCGCTGGTTATGCAGATTTATGCAATTGGCAGCTTTTTTCCTTCTGCGGTTCAAGTTAACCTTATTTTATTGTTCCCTTCATTTTAAAGAGCCTATGTAGACCCTCAACATATTAGGTTAAGGCATAAAACAATGCTGGTTGAAAGGCGAAGGGGCGGGACGGGGACAGTGCGGACGGGGCCTGTGGCACGGGGAGAATACGGGACATGGTAATTGAACTTGGGGTTTTCGAAACGCAGCGCTAATGACGCGGGGCTTTTGCGACAGCGATTCTGCACGCGAGACGATCGTGCTACACCCCCTGTCGAAGTGCACTCCTCCTATGGAGGGCTGCCAAGTTCTCCCCACCTCTGAGTGGCTCGAGGGGGCCACTGCTGCCAAGCCCTTTCAGAGGCTGTCCCTTTTTTTTTTTTTTACAGTTCTTTACGAACGAAAATTTTGCCTTCGAAAAAGAATCTATTAAGATGCTTGCCTATCCGTGTCTACATATTGTTACTGACCGTCGCTACCGTCCCACGAGGGCCACCAAGAATGGGGAACAGCCGCGTCTGTTACCACTAGAACATGCTGCGTAGGCAACGTCGGAAAAAGCCCATTAGCGCGCCACGTCCCGCCTACCCACTCCGAATGTGATGTCCACTTTCAGGGTACACAACAAATAGAAGAGGAATCGGAGTTTCGACTCTAGCCAAGTGTAGCCAAGCGCGCATGACCTGTTTAGTCGAAGGAGTCGCTCGAGTTACGACTCCGAGGGTGCGCTTATGGCGCGCCTCGATCGAGCCGAGGAGAAACAGTGTGGGCAGAAGGCGGAGTAAGCGAGAGTTGGCGTGCTCCAATTAGGTCCCCAGGCTTGAAATGTCAGTTCCTTCATCGGTAGAGTGACCCGGCCGCCATGCTGCGGAGGCGTACCAAATCTCGTTAATGGAGTTTTTATTTAGGTTTTCCTTTCTCTGGCATTTCTTTCCGGCGGCTTCGTTTCCGCACCCGACGGTACACGCGCCGACTATAGGGCCAAGTCAAAGCGGCGCTAAAAGCGCAACGTCGCGGCGCGTCTTTCTTGCGTTTGGTCTCGCCGGCTAGACCCATCAACTGCAGAAACTGCGCCCTGACCAGTTGTCAGCCTGTGCGTCAGTGTTTCTGTGTTTTCTTCTTGCCTTTGACCGAGCTCTGACGTCTTGAGAGTGTAACGAAGTGTATAAATTCTGAACGATTGCTGGCGAAGCCGTTGTGGAAACGATTTTGGTTTTTGTGTTCGTCTTGTGATGACTCGATTCTGTTTGCATTTTGAAAATATGTGTGACATTTAGAGACATGGAAAGCTTAAAGGATCTGTGTAACGATTTTAACGTTGAAAGAATTGGCATTTTCTACTTTTGATATTGTTCACCTTGTCACAAATGACAGAAAACACACCTCCTTTCATCGAAATGTTGCGATTCCGCCGCGTAATAGCGAGGCAAAAATTAGAATATTCCCCGACCTGCAGCCGCGAGCGGCGGCCATGAGAAACACGCGGCATGACGTCAATGGGGGTCTTGTAGAAAGATAGCAAGTTGTGCGAATACCTGCTCGATAAAAGGTAACTTTTCTATAAATCTTGTCGTTCCAACATAAATATAAATGCGTCAGAAACCTGGTATTATCGACAAAACTTTTATTATACGGAGTTTTAGTGGCGCCATCTATCCTAGGTCCACAAAACCGTCAGCTCTATCTGCTACCGCGAACAGCCGCCAGAAGCCGGAGGGGGAGGGGGACAGAAATGGACGGGTATGGCCGGACCCGGATGAGACTTTCCTCCTTTCACCATATTGTTCGCGCGGCGCCCGCCAGCACGTGGTCACGCGGTCGCGAGCGGATGAGTTCTCGCTGCTCACTGATGGCTCTAAAGAGAGAACTTTACCGGAACCCCGCGCCTACCCCATCGACGTCACTGCGCACGTGACCCGGAAGACGATGTACGAGTTGAGAGGCGGCAAAAACCTGGATCTTTTTCATTTTTTTAAATAAAAACTAGGGTATCCAGGCAAAATCTGTTTTCTGTAGTTCACTTCAGAAGTGTCAGGCATCAACCTCCACAATTATTTAAGCAAAGCCCTGAAATTGTTGCACAGCTCCTTTTAAAAAGCCCCTAAAAAGAAAAGAAATTATTTTTTTTTTAACATTCTGGTTGGGACACGCGTGTCAAGAAATTAATTTCACGCGAAAAAAAAATTGGAGCAATATTGACGGCGCGAGATTTATTTTAAATTCTTCGCGCAAAGTCCATGACGTCAGGAGTGGTCATACATTCTTTCCAACTCAACGTGATGGCCGAGCTGATCCACATCTCCTCCACGTGCCCGAAATGCCGAGAAAGAAAACAAGTGGAAAGGAGGTGGCTACCGACTTAATTGCGTCTCACGCCGTCAATATTGCTCTAAATATTTTTTTTGTTCGCGTAACAATAATCTTTTTACAAACGTGTCTCACCCAAACTGCTTAAAAAAAATTCTTTTCAGGGGTTCTTTATGAGACACTGGGTGTGGCTTCTCATAATCACACTTCTTGCTCCATGATTCGTCCTTCTGCAGTCTAGCAGAGCAATAATATTACGTTTAGAACTCGCCACGTCCTGCAGTTCTTAAGCTTTTACTATCATATTTTCATCATAATATCATTATCATATCATAGCATCATTGTGTTATCATAGTCTGCATATGTTTTTTTTATTATTATTACTTCTCATGCTTCTTTTGAGGGCCTCAATGTTACTTGTTGGCTGCGCCTTGCCAGAGAGACGACACCCTCTTGGAGACATGTGCAACCTTTTTGGTCACGGCCATTATTTTACCTCTTGTGATGTGCTGATCTCGTGCACGTGAGATGGGTAGGTCGGCTTGTGTTCTTGAAAATGATCGAATTAGGGAATATACTCTATAAGATTTCGACCAGTTATTCCCAGTAGGGGCTTCCTCGACTCGGTAATGCAATGGAACGTCACAAATGCAGTCATCTGTACAACGCATACTAAGAAGAAAAAAAAAGAGGAAAAAGGTAGCAACGGCGCATTCTCCTCAATTCTACTGACGCGTCTCAAGCGGACAAAAGAAGGGACGAAGGAGACGTGTTTCTGCTTCTTCAAGCAGCCGGGAGGAAAGTTCCGCTGTCTCGCCTCGTCGTTGGGTTTCGTGTTTTGGGCACGTCGCACGCGTTGTTTAGTAGACGATGTTGGACTGACCCAGCGTCAGCGGCAGCGAAAGCCGCCTGTAGTCCAGTCTCCCAGTTGAAACACGTAGAGCACCTTGGTCGCACTGACGCTTCTAGGACTAATTTTGTCACACGAGCAAATTCGGAAGCCGCTAGAAACAGCGGAGCTCCGAAGTAGTGGGAACAGTGCAACGTACACTGGGCTAAGATTGCCGCCTACACAACTCGCAACCCAACCCCGCAATGACCTGGCAGCGGCAACGTCGTTATAGAAACATTGCTTCCCAGACGAACAGGCTGTTCTGCCGTGAGCCTCGGCGTCTTCTGTGCTACTACGTTCGGTTCTGTTTTTCTAGCTGTTACCGTGTGCCAAGCGACAATCGCCGTGGTTTTCTTTACCCGCGTGCCACCAACATCGCCATGGAAGTTTTGGGCGTCGTTAACGAAGATGGAATCGCCTCCGACGTCATGATAGGCTCCCCGTACCAGTGGTGGAACAGCAAGATGAGATGCCGTATACCGTCACACCTTGGCGTTCTGCTTTACATTGAAGAGTTTAAGAAGACCGCTAGAGCGATTACGGCACTGTCCATCGACCTGCGGGTAGTCGTGTTGGTACGCACTGCTATGAGTCGTAGCTCCAGTCGTGCGGACCAATGTAAGTGTCGTCTGCTGTGTCATGTTGCTCACTCCTCGAGAGCAAAAAGCGCTCTCGGGGAAATGTGTAACAGGCGAGAAATATAACGGAAAGTACGTATAGTTTTAGCTGGGCAAAATAGTATTGATCAAACTCAAAAAAAGAGACCGATGTGGTGCTACGAAGATTTTCTTTGTGTGTATAGCCGGATAGTTTTTATTCGACAGTCGACTTGTGTCCGAGAAAGTTGGTTTCAAACTTGCCGCTGCGTAGCTAGCGGCAGACAACACTTGCTGCAAATTTCGGCTTTGAACGCGTTCATGTTGGTCAAGAACAGCCCTGCACACGTTACTGAAGAAGAGTAACCGATTGCAATTGGAATTACTTTATTGAAATATGGAACTCATCAAAGTAAACAATTACTGCTTCATAAAAGTAACTGAAAAATTACCAGAAAGTGATTGATGAACTTTCACGTTATGTTGTTAACTTTTTTATGAGGAAATCAAAAGTGGATA